>MQRK01183956.1:9342-28182 GCA_001938485.1 Girardia tigrina | reverse complement strand
TTTGTGTTGATTAAAGTTATTTTCGAGCTCAAATCTGGAATTCGGTAGCGGTGAACACCACTAAAAATCCTTCTGATAAATTTAAGTTTCATTGGCTTTGTGCCCAAAACTCAACAAATTACAAGAGTTAGCCAAATATCAAGTTAAAAAAATTAACTACAGATTTCGAGTTATTAAATTAATTATTAAGCCAAGTAATGCAGTTTTGAAAATTATGAAGCTATAAAATGAAATTAAATCTCAAACGTCACATCAAGTTTTCTATTGTAAATTTCAAAAACAAAAAATAAATTTCAAAACAAAACCAAATGTTAAACCGCAGCGAACTAAGCACTAGTCTAAGAATTAAGACCAAACCGAGTCATTAAATCTAAGTCAATATATAAGTACAGTCAAACCTCTTTATTTACCACCCTCCCAAATTTATATTAATTTTAGAGTACGAAAATATAAAAACATTTTTATTTGATGAACAAATGTGTAAAAATTTCAAAAAAATAACTGATTATCTTACATAAATCTTATTTGATTTTTAAATAAAGATTATTTGGATTTCTTCGTTTTTTGTACTCTTATAATATATTATTAAGTTAAAAATAAAGATGATATTTATTAGGTTCGTGATTGAAATCAGAATTCATAATTTTGCAAACTTTATTTATACTACAATTTTCATTATTGAAACAAATTTATGAGGAACTATTTCAATTACGTAATCCAGATCTAAAAAAATTCTAAATATACATAATAATATCGATAAATAAATAAATGTTATTTTATTCAATTTTCCATAAATATTTTAAAATTCAATTTAAACATAGTGATGATTAATAATTTAAACTATAAATTATTTCTCTTTAATAAAACATTTTATTTGTTTTTAACAAAAATTTGCAAAAACAATTTACAAATTTAAGATACAATTCACAAATTTGAAATACAGAAAATAGTAAAAAAATTTTATTAATGGAAAATTATCAATGTCTGTTTATTTTGTAAATCAATGTTTTTTAAAAAAAATTAGTGTCACGTCCACCTCAGGTGTTGACAATTTTGGAGACTCTGAGCCCCCAGAGGCTTTTAAGGGTTCAACCCCAACCCGGTGTGTTTTATCTCAACATGACTACATACATTTTCATTAGGTGGCCGGACGCGCCTCCATCTCCTAACATCTACGATGTAGTGCTGGGTCTGGAGCGCCCTCAGGTCGAATGGGCCAGGAGGGACTATCGGTCCACCATTCGGCTCAAAATCATTTGGGGATGTTGCATATATATAAATCACATTTATAAATTCGTTACAGTACATATATATAATTGCTAGTAGGTTTTTTCATAAGTAGAACACATATCTAAAACTTAACTGGCAATTAGGCAATAAACCAATTATTGATATCAGAAAATAAAATAAAGCGGATTTGTCAAAGAAAATATATTAAATATGAAAATCAATTCACGCAAATAAAAGAGTAAAAGAAAACAATTAAAGAGCTACATTGTTGATGGTCAGTTTCTCAGTAATCATTGGAAAATGCGGTCTTAATAACGGTTATGTCGGTAATCCCAAATGTAAATTTAGTTCAGTTTATAGGTCGCTGTCGTTGCTCTCGATTCTTTATTGTCAAAGCCTTCCAAATCTTATTCGTTGTCGTTAATAATGTCTATAAAAGACAATCGCAGAATATCGTAATGATTAAATTAGTAATCGTGTAAAATTTGCCTCAAAAATGTCGTTTTGATTCTGCAATTTTATTTCTGTTGTCCGATTGGTTGTCTCTCAACTATGAAATTTGTGACTCTGAAATTCTTGTTTTGGTTCTTTTTGTTCTTATTGTCTGTGAATCGCTATGGTATTTATAATTTGATTAATATGGTGTGCATGATTTTTTGTCTTAATTTTCTCTAGTAGTGGTCAATCATTTCGCTCTACTGAGTTTAAAATGTTATTCGTGTTATATCGTTCATTTCTTTGAGCCAGTCATTATCCGTGTGTTTTCTAATGGTTTGTAATGTTGCACCGCGAGTCAGTATGTGGTTAAGGTAAATTTAAAGCTGCTTTTCATCGATGAATTCATTTTAGATTACAATTACAATTTAATTACAATAATCGCGTGATTAAATTTTCAGAACTCCGGATTGAATCATCGGTAATTTTTAATAAACTTTTTATATTTTATTTAATTTTTTAATTCTTTAGAGGCTAATAACTTCTCTCCGGATGATCGGATCTTCAAACGGATGCAAGACACGGGTAGCCATCAACAAGACCATCATGGAGAGGGCCGGATGACTAAATTGGCTTTTCGGTATGTTCTATAGGCCATCATTGTAACTATGACTTATTTATGTGTTTGTAGAACGCAGAGAATGCCGAAATGGATCTGTGGAGCTACAAAGATGACTTGTTGACTCTCTGGATCGTTCTGAGCTATTGGAGTAAGAAAGGACACTTGAGTTTGGATGATCCTGTCGGAATTCAAATTATTGTCGATTTATATATAATTTCCAAATATATGTATTAACTCTCCAGTGTTCTTTTTATCTCGTTTATATTGTCAGTTAATTGGAGTTTTGACTATTAGTTTTTGAGCTTTCGAAGTCATGGCCGCAACATATTTTCCAAAATCACGTGGGAAATTTTTTAATTTTTATTATCAACAATCAATCCAGTTTCAATCCAACCTTCGATTATATTAAAACCATTAATATTAAATAACAAAGTAACATTATTATTTGAATCTACTTTCCCTCTAAACTATTGTTCTAGTTGTTGAGATTTTTATTTTTAGTCTTCTTTGTACTCCTTCCGCTCATTAGAAGTTATTATCCAATATATTCATTACATTAATAATACTTTTATTTATTTATTTTTATAATAAAAGTGAGCTTATAGATTACAAAACGATTTTTTAACATGTCAGCTAACTTATATAGTCTTAAAGGTTAATAAGACAAATATTGTACCATACAAATTGCTGAAGTAGATAACAAGCGTGACTTATGATACATGAAATTGAGACAACAGAACAACGAATAAAAAATATAGTAATGTGTTTGTATATTAACGAGAACCTAATAATGTGTGTCATTAATGCAATTTTGTACAGTAGATATTGTCTATATACAAGTCACTTGATCAAGAAACTTGAATATAGACGAACTTGCATATAGTAAAATCTTGACTGAAATCTCCAACCACAGTAAAATTTTATAGTAATTAGGCTAAGTCAAAATGTATTGTATTATGAAATCAGCAAAGGTCAGTTCAAGTGGATTTTTCAAAAAGCCATTCAATAATCCATTACTCCCGGGATGAGGATTACGAGACGACTTTCGAACATAAGTCATCTGATCCCAGGTAGTATGACCATAAGGTCTGTGAACATCTGTTAGTAAGTATAAATTCAAAGAGCACCAGGTAAGTAATCCAATGGATTGTCGTTGTCTGAATATACAGTTTATCTGTAACGCTACTTTTCACCTTATTTTGAGTCGATGGAATGAATTAAAATATACTTTTTAGGTATGTTGTCATTTTAGTTACTTAGCTTGTACTTTTTTTTATTTTTTCATTATGATTTTTATGGTGGTGGTACTCTTATTTTTTTATTAGTTAAAGAAAGAAAATGAAAGTAAAAAAAAGAAAAAAGAAAGATAAAAATAGACAGAAAATACGGTCAAATATTATTTTTATATAATTATTTATTCTACCCCTTTAGAGAATAATAATAATTTGGATTTGAAATTCAAAATTAATCGATAATATTTAGTACTGCTATGTAATACATCATACGTTTGAAATTTGGAAATCCAAATTATTAATTGTCCACGGTTGCTTTCATTAATACGATCAAAATTGACTTCCCTGATATCATTAAAAAAAGAAAGAAAGTATATCTACCGGTTAGAAACGAATCCTTATCCCATTTACTAAAGATACGTGTTTTATAAAAATTACGGATACAATCATCAGTCGAGTATTTAAAATATCACTTATCAAGGCCTTCATAAAAAAACGATTGTGATATACTAATTGACAAAATTTCGCTAATTCTTGGTATATTTCCAGAAGAATTAAGTAACTTTATTTGTTATTACAAAGACTGATTCTATCTATTTTTATTTGTTAATAATTTTGACTGTTTTGCGTAGTGTATAGAATTGTCTAATTACTAATTAAAAAATATTATTTACAAAAAAAGAATTTTTTTACATTAATAATAGTATAATTAATTTCTGTTTCAGAATCACAAGATTTTCTTATCGACTTAGAACAAAAATAAAAGTATAAAATAATCCAAGTGATCATATACTCTTTCATTTACTCGTAACCATAAAAATGTTGAATATAGAAATATTAATAAAGTTTTAAAATTTTAATTTTGTTTAAATCAGTAAAATAAGAGAATTATTTACTTTTAATAAAAACTCAATAATAAAAACAAATAAACAATAAGAATAAAAATGATTAGAAAAATAGAGTATTTAAATAGGGAATAAAAACATTAAACATCAAATTGTAAATAAATTAATTTAAAATGTTGAGAAGACGTATAAAAGGGAAAGAAAAGAATAAGAAAGTACCACAAAAATTAATTAAAAAGTTAATTAAACCTTAATTGATTTTGTACTTCGGCCTATACGTTCTAAATTTAGTAACCGTACTTTGAACGATCACGGTTTGGACCCTGAACCGTGCGTGGAACAGAATTCAATATAAATATCAATCGAAAACATTGATCGAAGATACAAAAGTTATCGACGAAAGTATTGATCAAAGGCATACGAAAAAATTGATTAGAAGGTAATCTATTAAAATGATATCAATCGAATTTTAATAAATTGTCGAAATTTTAATTTTAATAACCTGGAGTCGTGAGGATATATTATCCCACCGCCTACAGTAAAATTAAATAAGTTTTTTTACATTTGTAAATTGTAAGTATTGTAAAAATTAAATATAATCTACTTTTAATAACTTCTTTTGCTTTGAATTAAATTGATATTCTTATAATAAATTGCTAATATTATTATCTACCCAATACCCCAACAAAAATATACGATTGATCATTTGACCTATTTTATTAGTAGGCATGTTGATCAGAAATTTTAAAATATTTCAATTTACTTTCAAAAAATATAATAATTACATAAAAATAATATTTGACCGTATTTTCTGTTTATTTCTAGCTTTCGTCTATTTTTTCTTTTTTTACTTTCATTTACTTTCAAAAAAAATAACAAAATTTCCAAGTTTTAAAAAATATAAATTTCAATGGAAATAGTTTTGTTAAAAAATTTAATTTTAATTTTCTACTTTCTTCCTTCCCAGGACATTCGTACCGGTAATATGTGGAGACAGAATTCATTAATGCAATGCGATACAAATATTCTGTCTTCATTAGACGAAGAGCGTTTAATTGAATTATCAACAGTTAAAAGTTTGGAGTTGCTATTTAAACAAAGTTTGATCAAATTTTGATTAAATTGTTTTGCAGAAAATTCCTTCACGAACCGGTTTTACAGGAAAACGCCATGCAGGCAATATAGTATAATTGTAAACAGTAATATTAATGATTGTTTTTATCGATTGTTTTTATTTATATAATTTTATATATATATATATATATATATATATATAATTTTATATAAAATTTACTATATATAATTTTATATATAATAATTGACTGGGTCACTACACTAGCCCTCCTATTGTAAGTGGAACGTTAAGATGTTTGAAAGAAAAATGGATGAAATTTGGGTTTTATTTTGTTTCTTATATCCCTATCTAAAAAAATCGAAGTTTATTTCATTTTGTGGCTTTGTTGAACAGAAAGTAATCCTTTTTTGATTGATTATCATTTTTTATTTGCCTTCTATGTTTAAAATAAAAGATTTGTTTAATTGGTCCATTATTTGATAGGGTCCTTCGAAAGTATCGTTAACATTGTTTTTAACCAATGCTAGAAAATCTTTGTAAATTTCTACCTTATTTTCTTTTCCAAACTCAAAAACGTTTTGATTCATGAGTATCTTTTCTTTTTCGAAGTTTGAATTGTTGACTTAGTTTTTGTTTTTGTTGCTATTTATTGTGTTTATTTCTATGTGTTGTTCATTCTTTTCTAAATCTTGTTTTGGTTTCATTATTGATTCTTCGAATTCTCTACTTGAATTGATGCTGCTTTGTTCTTCTGCGAATACGTCTGTTAATTTTTGAATTGTTTTGTTTACGGTTATGGTGTTCGTTTGAATTGATTCATTTTTATTTATCGATGTGTTGCTATACATTTCTCGGAGTGTTGGTTTTATTGATTGTGTTCCGTGTATTTGGTTTGTGAATAATTATCTCTGAATTTTCTAATTAGTATTGATTGGGTTTGTATTTCTTTATTAAGAAAACAGCAATCACCACGCCATTCGGACTTTTCGAGTACCAAAAAATGCCTTTTGGATTAAAAAATTCGGCTGCCACATTTCAAAGATTCATGGACCAAATACTAACCAAGTTACCATACGTAGTAGTATATATCGACGATATATTAATTGGCAGCGAAAACGAACGCGAACACATCAATCATATCGAAAACGTGCTTAATATCCTCAAGGAAAATAATTTAAAAATCAATATCAATCAAAATCAAATCAAAAGTCAATTTGGCAAAAACAGCATACCATTCCTTGGCCACATAATCCAAAAAGGAAAATTCAAACTATTACAAAACAACCTCGAAGCAATTCAAAAAATTAAACCACCAAAAACCGTCAGAGACATCAGAAGATTTTACGGGATGATAAACTTTTATCACCAATTCATCCCACACTGCTCCGAACTTTTATCTCCATTGAACGAACTAACAAAAAATAAAAATAGCATAATACAATGGAATGATTCTTTAAACAACAACTTCGAAAATATTAAAACAGAACTCAACAAAATAACCAACCTATACATGATTCAAAATAACACGAAGTTAATACTTACAACCGACGCATCAAACACTGCAGTGGGAGCATCTCTTAGTCAAATTATCGGAGAAGAAGTACCAATTGGATTCTTCTCACAAAAATTAAAATCTACCGAAACTAGATACGCGGCATTCGACAGAGAACTATTAGCAAAACTATTAAACACTTCAAGCACTTACTTAAACACAGAAATTTCACAATCAGAACAGATCATAGGCCATTACTAAAATTAACAAACTTAAGAAACCCAAACAACAGACAACTCAACCAAACATGCTACCTGTCGGAATACAATCTCACAATGGAGTTCATACCGGGAAAATCAAACGTCGTCGCCGATTGTCTATCACGCCCAGATATCAACGAAATCAAATTTTTACCATTCCTAGATATTAAACAACTGGAAAACAAGCACGAAGAAACCATGAAAGAATGAAAAACTAGTTCTCTAACATTAAAAAAATAAACGGAATCTGGTACGATAAATGAATTCCAGGGTGTACACGTCCAGTAATACTTAAAGAACTACGAAACACCTGCATCCAAGCAATATATGAAGTAGGACATTTCGGTCACCAAACTACTTATCAAATATGACACCTACAAACTTGCTGAAAAAACATGCGAAAAGAGGTTAAACGATTTGTACTTAACTGCAATAAGTGCAACGAGAGCAAAATCACGAGAAGAACAACAAACAAAAATATACCTTACGACGAATTGAACAAAATGGAATTTATCCATATAGACATAACTGGACCATTTCCAACTAATAAAGACTATAAATATATCATCTGTGTCATCGACCGAAAAACCAACTGGTTCGAGGTTATTCCAATCAAGGAGATTTCCAGCAACAATATATGCAACACAGTTGAAAAAGAATGGTTCATGAGATACGGGCCACCTAAGATAATAATTACCGACCAAGGTCGTCAATCTGAATCCAATCAATTCAAATTACTATGTAATAAATATAACATCACTAAATCAAGAACAACACCATACAATCCATAATCCAATGGGAAAGTGGAAATCCTCAATAGATACTTAAAACAGACCTTGCGAACAAAAAGCTCAAACTATAACTGGCTCGAAAAACTACCTGAAACTTGCCTAGCAATGAGACTCAAACCAGATATACAAAAGAATCACCTTACGAAAAACTAACCGGAACAGAGTACACTTTTAATCTGTTTAGAAAAACCGAATCACGCGAAAGTAATACGATCTCATTCGAAAATTTGCAATGTTATATCAAAAATCAATCAGCAAGAAACTTCGACAAAAAATACTTCGACCCCTTTAAAATACATGGACTACAAACAACAAATAAAACTATAAATTTAAGAAACGTTAAATTAATTAAACTAACAAAGAACCAATAGATAAACGTTCCACTTCTAAGAGGGGTGCTCCTGTAAAGTTTCACAGAGTTCTGATCACCCAATGAGAATGTTTGTTGTTTATTAGCCTCATGTCAGCTGCGATATGTGATTGATGATTTCCGAGCTTCATGCATGTATACTTGTGTGTCATGTCTTGTTCCTTTGCTGTTTTGTGCAATTTTGGACTGTTATTGTTTTGAACCAATTCATAATTGTTAAGAGAATTCACATTTAAAGCGTTTGCTTTCATCAAGCAAAAAGAATGTGAGAAGATCGAATCTTGGAAATGGGCTTTAATGTTTGATTGTATCCCATTAAGAGAATTCTTTTTGGATTCTCCAACCAAATGACAAATAGAGGAACTCAAAAGAAAACAAGATCATAAAAAAATTGTAAAAAGATCATTTTTAAGTTGTATCATATTTATTGTCAAAGTTTTATTTTTATTAGTGTACAGTTGAGTAATTTTTTTTATAATTTTTTTCCCATGTAATTTTTATAATTTTTGGTCATTTTGTTTTTTTGTGTGCGAGTTTTTATTATTTTTATTTATCACAACTTGTTTTTATTTCCATGGCCGTGACATATTCGGTGTGTTGGGATGGACAAGGACGGGCAATATAACGGCAATAAATATTGCAATTCAAATTCTAATATGCAAAGGCGAACCATCTGCTTTCCTATCGACAAATTTACATTACGGTTCTGTCCCATTCATACTATTGACGATTTGGAGGTATCTGCCATTTGTACTAGTTATAATCGTTGGTTACATTATTGACAATACAGTTATTTTGAACATTCGTTTTATTTATTTAATTTCTTTTTATTTATTTTTGTTTGGGAATTATTAAGTTCAGCTAATCCACGTATTAGGTCAGCTTAATAGTTTTCTTAACATATAGAATAATTTTCACATCGCTCAGTCTTTCAGATATAGTGAATCATTCTATATAACTACTATCGACTTACCCGAAAAAAATCTGTCGCTTTTTCACGAAAATGTTACGCTTTATTGAAAACGAATTTACGTAGCAACGTATCTTTTATTGGGTGGCATTGTGTATTGTTTCTAATACGTAGTTTTCTTTTATTGTTATAATTATATGCAATTTTCTTTTAAAAACAAATGCGGAGATTGAAAAATTTTAAATTAGAAAATTAAATTTAGATCTCTGATTTGAGCCTCGTGCGTAATTCTTAATCTATTCCAAATTTTGTCAGGCTTAGAATTTTCTTTAAAAACCGTTAATTATTATTGGCATCTTCATTGTTAAACTATAAATATATTTTCCTGCTCCGTATTTCATAGTCATATTTCAACAATATTTATTACTGAAACATATTTTTTCGTATTTCGTGGAAAATACGATCGAAAATTTTGTTTCAATTTTTTTAAATAAATTAAAAAGTAAATTAATAATCATGACAAAGTTTAAATTTCTTTTCCGAAATATCGAAGGACCAAGACATGCAGTTTTTAAGCTGGCGATAATTTATGAGTTTTCCGACTCCAGCAAAGAAAATCTAAAAGAACTCGAGATACTGAGGCGAATACGACCGTATATGAATATCATCTAGTGCACAGGAAGCTCCATCGACCCGTGCAATTGTTTCAATTTGCACTTCGAATTTATCAACGGTGGGTCTTTGATCCATTTCATAGCTGTAAATCACGACATCATGGTAACTATTATCCACAACGATGTCAGCGCGTTGATATTTATTATTCATAACAAGGTCTGTGGTGCCAGAGCGAGCACAGCGGTTTTGTAGCTGCGGCAATCCCGGGTTGGGGGGCAAACTCCGGGTCGTGAGGGACAACTACATATCGTACCCGGAAGATTTGTAGCTACTGTTTTCTGTTTGTGACTGATCCTCTTCCAACACAACGCTCTCAGACATTTGCTTTCGCCATTGTTTACGACGAATGATAAATTGCATTTCTCCACGTTCAAATTGATGTTATCAACTGAACCAGCCCCAGTATGGATTTCCCCACTAAATACAGCATCCGGTGCAGTTGAGGAGATTTCTATGTCATGAATACCGTTTTCTTTAATTACAAATTCATCGGAATTAGTAACTGGAATATCCATAAATTCTCTTTCGATATTTTCACAATGTAATTTGCCTTATTTGAGATTGTGAATCATTGAACGAATCTGTGTGTTTACGACGAGGTTAGGGTCTCTATTTGGGATAATCAATCTGCAACTAGGACATTCGAGAGACCCAGATATATAGGGATTTGAGCAAATATTATCAGACTGAAACAGTTCAGAAACTTATTGTCGAATTATCGAAAAGGTAACCCTATCTTAGATCATACTTAAGCCTATTGATTTCGTTCTTTTTTTTATTACTATCATTTCAACCATTGTAATTTATTTCGTTTTACTTTTTTTTATTTTATTATTATTGTCATTGTAACGATTTGTTTTGACTCATTAACTCAATATTATGACTCAATATACGATATTTAAAAACTTACTTGACTTATTGATTTGATATACGATTTTATCTGATCATTCTCACCTACTGTCGTTTAATACCACCATACGAGCTCTGTACCCACAAGATTTCGAGGGGGGTTGAGAGGACGATTTGGCGCCGTCATAGTTATAGAGGAGTGAGAGGGAAATGCGAGAGGAATAGATGTGATGCGACGGTAGAAAGGTGGAGGAAGTGTGGATCGAGAAAGCGAGTAAAGGTGAAAGTTATTAGTGTTGAAGTAGTAGCAAAGTAGGAAGCGTGGAGAGTGCCGGAAATTGTAGATATGTACATAGAAGGTGGGTTAAAGTGTTGTGGTGGTGTTAATATGTATAGTAGTTTGAATGAATTCATTGACTAGATTTTATATCCATTAATGTTAATATTTCGTTTTTAAAAATTTAATAAAACCTGTTTCAAATAAATCTAACTTGTATTTCTCTTGAGACACTTCTTTTTTTTCAAAACGCTCTTAAGAATATGGAGGAATTTGTTGTTATTCAGACCATCACTAATATCACCATAACAAACGAGAAGCAAGGACGTTAGTTTTTGCATCTTCCAAAATTCGCTCTGAGAATGACCCGTTAACTGACAGTTCGTCGTCTTCCCACTGCCAGATCCGCCGAGAATTAAGAGTCCCCACGGTCCGAACCCAATAATTTTAGAACACGCAGTTTGTCGTCTGTATCTTTCTAGGAAATTTTTTTCTCTAATTTTTCAAATAATGACTAGGCTTTCCAATAGCCTTTTATTTTTTTGTAAAAGTTCACAAAATGATGAAGAATTTTCGAAGGGATTAAAATTTAACAGATCACAGAATTGATTAAAAGCGGACAAATTCTCATTCAAACTTGAAGAACCAATGAACCTGTCAAAAGAATCCTCAATATTTTTATTTATCGAACTTATTCGCATCACAAGGAAAATCCATCGATAAAATTTTTTTCATGCCACAACAAAAAAATCAATTTAAAATTTTTTTACCCAAAAATTAAATTTCATTGATTCGATTAAACACCAAAATTTCGATCACAGCGAGTAAATTTTAATAAAAAATCGACCAATAACAAATCAATTCAAAATGTTGTCAAACAAATCACCAAACTAGTGATCGATTCAAACAACGATAGACTAACAAAAAATTTGATAAATTATTCCTTCGGCCAATCAGAAAAGGCCACGATCACAAAAACAGATTTTATTCTTTTTTGATGTTTTATTTTTAATTTTGGCACCATTGCCATTTTTTTATTTAATTTTTATTTTTTTTTTAATTATTTTTTTATTCAAAAAATTTATATTCACATAAACACAGATTTAAGCACGCAATCCATCAAGCAATGACTCGGTATCGTTCTTGTCGACGGTCGATCATTAAAATGAACTTTGAAATAATCAATCATATTGATTAAAGATTGAAACAGATATTTCCGAATATGAAACCTTTCGGTGTAATTTTAAATTGTTAGAACCATTCGCTCAGTGAAATTGTATGGTTAGATTTACTTCGATATTATTAAATATATTTATATTGTTGTAAAATTTTCATACATTAAAATTTTATATATTTAGATTATCATAAAACAAGTACATTAAATTAATAATAATTATCCAAACCACAAAAATAAATTTGTAGTTTTCAAACGAAGTTTTGTTAACCATCCTAATTATAGCATTGCACATTAGATATATTGATATATTATTTTTGTTTTATAAAAAACTGTAATTGTTGTATATTTCAATATATTTTATGAAAAAAAGTTTTCGTGTTGTCGATTAATATAATAATTATATTCTTAAAGTTGTGAAATAAAATTTTATCAAAAGACAAGTTAATAAAATTATTGAAGATTTAAATAAATCTTATTTTTTTGATTCTAATTTTAGGAGTTGTATGGATAAATTTAATCTATTCAACTCAAGACTCAACAAATCAATAAAAAAATATTTCATTTACGGTGGAAGACCGCACACCAGTTGTCAGAGTCACAGACAATCTCCGATAGAGTCGTGTGTAATTGAGTCACAATATGTCATATATCTGACAAATAACAATTGTTACGACTACTATAGTCTCTGCAACATGAGAACGTGCACACAACGCGTACAAAGCCCGCCACTTTCGGGTTTCCAATGAAAGTAATTCACTATAAATAAAGACATTCAATCCAGTATGAACAACAGTTACACACGAACATTTTCACAGAATATAAGTTTTCTAATTCTACGAATCTACACAAATTCTTTAAGCCATAAAGTTCTGACTGAGAATTATCTCGTCAAATTTATAATTATCAATTGTATATCGCACATGTAATTTCAACTAGAAGTTCATTTGTGAAGACAATTATCTATCAACTCTGAGAAACCTACAAAGGTACTGCGCGAGACGGCCACCGGTACATACCGTTCCGGGTTTATTTGTTTTATTTTTTATATTTTACTTCTTATTGTTATTCATTTTATTGACTTTAATATTTTACGCTTTGTTTTATGCATATTAAAAAACAAAACATTTTCCATTTTTATAAACTAATTTATTACAATCTGTAATGTTAATTGATTTTTTTATAAAAATCCAAAATTTAATGTCTAAATAAATTGGCCACTATAACATGTTAATAAATAAAATTTTAAAAGATTATTAAAATTTTCACTCTGATACAAAAAAATTGTAAATAACGATTAGGATATAAAGAATAACGAGATAGAGAAAAGGTTTCATTTGATATATAAATAAGGATAATTTTTCAACATATATTAAAAATTTTAATTTGAATTCCGAACTTATAATTTATATATATATATATATATATATATATATATCAATTGAAAAAAAAACACAAAATTATTCTTAAAATCAAATATTCAGAAGGCTTCAGAGCGTTTAAAAAGATTATTTATAAAAACATAGATGAAATAAGAATCGTGTCGAATATGTCTAAAGTGAAAAGCAGCTTTTTCTCGGTTAAATCGAAAACTGATTGTATAATAAAAGCTAATCTGGTATATCAATTTAATTGTCACGGGTGTCAAAACTCATACATTGGAAAGACACATTGTCATCTAAAAACCCGGATTGGTGAACATACGCAGCCGAGTTGATCGAGTAAGGTGTTTTATCAATGCGGATGTTGTAAGGATAGAAACTCACCGATTTTGAGAGATGAGTTCTCTATTTAACAAACAAATTTTGATTCACATGTTAGGGATTGGGTTTTATGCTTTTATCTTTTGATAAGTGCAGCTGTTTGTCTTTTGCTAAATGCAAATAATGCGTTTTATTTTACTTTATTTTTTTTTCAAATGTAAATAAAGATAATTTAAATTATCTTAGTTTATTTTTATGTTGCTAATTTATACGTGTGTTTATAGAAAATTAAATAATACGATGATATTATTTAAAGTTATAATATTTACTATAAAATTAAATATTTATATTTATCATAAGTGTTATCATAAGTTATATTATAAGGTTAAATTAAATTATTTATCAGTTAAGATATATTATATTTAATTATATTTAAAATAAATTATATTTAAAAGTTCAAGTTTAATAAAAAGTTAAATTATAAAGTTTAAATGCGTAACGCACCTTTACGAACTATGCAAACCACGCATCCTTAAATTAGTATATAAGCATAAGATAAAATAAAATTTTTCGAGAGAATTAATTAAATTTTTAGTGTGAAGAAGTCAATTTTTTGTTAGCCAGAAGAATAAATTTGAAGAAAATTCGATTAATTAATTACGAAAGAATTAACTTTTGTGAAGAAAAAATTGTTAAATTGTTCAAGAAGAGGAAGATTAAGAAAAATTGTCGAGAAATCCAATTGTACCACAGTTGCTTATTTTCCTCGTTCATTATTTTGGTAAGCCTAAGCGTAATTTCTAATTTTTATTACTATTCAAACTTAAATATTTTAAAATTGTAATGAAAAATGATAGCGAGTGGATCTCTATCTTCCATTAACTAAATAAATTAATAAACACAAAATAATCTGGAAAATTTATTATTTAGTATGATTAACATAAGGTTGTTTCAGGATTGTTGGTATTAGTGGTATGAAATAAATAGATTGTTTTCCGGAGTTCGAAATCAGCAATAAATATATTTCCGTACCAGTAAAAATGTGTCAACTGAAATCATCAACATAAGATTTGCTGAACAAATGTTGATTCATGTTTAGACTGCTACTAAACATTCATCGGGTGAAAACTCACTATGCGAGTGGTTTAGTTGTCGGTAGTTTGATGGAAATTCGTCGGTGAGAGTGCCATGTGAGACGAATTTCCAGTACCGACTAAACCAGAAAACCCGATAAAGGATTAGTGCTCCCATTGGATGCGTCGCAGCTAATGTTATGAAAATCAATTTGTTGATTTTCTCAATGCAACAAAAATCCGCTGACATCTGCTGGTACGGGATACTTACACACTCGATTGGGACGGTAGAAATCTATTATTTAGACCTATTGATGGTTATGGTATAACTGGATGTTATCACTATGTATTCCGACGACAGAAATGTAAAGATAAATTAGAATTCCCTCTTTGAATTTGACGAGTTCTGGAGGATTTTGTCCCGTTAAGCGTATCAATTTCATCCAATACGGCACTAATGCGATCCGAATCTGAGGTTCTCTTTGTTGTATTTCGGATAAACAATATATCGTCTCCAAAGAGGACTATTTGAATTTCATTGAATTGATTAAATCAATCAATAATGTTATATATAAAGAAATATATATATATATATATATATATATACATTAATTAAAATGTGGGATCACTACAAAAATCAATAATCGATAAATATATATTCTTATTAAAATAATAATTTGTATTTATCTTATAAAATCATTTTTTTAGTAGTTGGCGAACGAAGATTCGTGACTACTTCTAAAATCATCACACGACACACACAGGATATTTTATATTTAAACTGTAAAGACAATATTTTAACTATTCTGAATAATTAAATATATCTTATAAAAGAAATCGTGTTGTCATTCTAAATTTGTAATTAATATTTAACAAATTTAAACTCTTATAATTATAAAATATTAATTGGAGATCTATCATTTTAATTTATTAATCCACATCTAGAAATAGTAAAAGTCAAAACAAGTAAAATCAGTTAATTCTCATACAGTCAGAAGGTTCAATTTAATTTTTAAGTTGTATCTTCTTTGTTAAACTCAAAGCAGGTTGAAGACACAGTTACTTAAACAACCTCGCAGAGTTTAACACACACTACGAACGGCAGTTTTTTGAATCATTAGTAGTATGCAATATGTCTGATAGGCGCCAAAACATAACCCTAACCCTTTTTAACCAAAAACTACCACCCTAAAAACCCCTAATTTCATCATTTTTTTAAATTATTTTGGTAAATCTATAAATTCTTTTAATTTTAAAAATGGGTACGCTCGCTCCGCTCGCGTAAAAACCCTCAAATATATATAAATATTATATTAATAATGATTTTAATTCTTTAAACTGTTATATTTTGAGGTATTTTTGGTGCTCGCACCGGTGGTAGTTTTTGGTAAAAAAGGGTCATGTGTTTTGACGCCTATCAGACATATTACATACTACACAAGGTATATTTTTTTATTTTAATAAATTTTTTTCCCCTAAAAAAATATAATTATATTTAATAGTTTAAAAAATATAATAAAATCTGAATAGAAAAATAATTACAATAGAATTTAACAATAGTATGAAACGTCCTTTCTTATTAATAACAATACTCTATACTATTTATTAATTTAATTACTTAGTTAATTGCTTATTGATTTTCTTAAAGTTTGTTTTTTCATAATTAAATTTTTATGCTATAAGGTGAGAAACGTTTTTTTTCAATATATGAATATATATTTAATATTTTAGAATTTTTTTTTAAAAGAACTATGAAACGCCGCGCCAGTTTTCAAGGAAGGAAAGATTTTGCCGAAGGTCTTCAGGGAGTTTTATCAAATGTTCTCGATAAATTTGTTCCTGAGAATCTCCAAGAAGAATGTAGGGCTTATTTAGATCGAGAGTTTTCACAAGTACAAGGATTTTCAAATAAAGTGTTTATAGAAGAATGGGAAAAAGACAAACTGAAGAACGAGAAGCAAGGAAAGCATCAAATTTAATTTTGAAGAAAGAAAATGTTAAGCGAGAAATGGAAGCAAGTTTAGGAAAAATGGTAAATTATAATATTCCAAGCATCTCTGAAAATTATGAGACATCTTTGGAAGATACAATCAAGGCAATTATAGAGATTAAGAAAAAGATATTAAGTAAGAACGTTGAGATAGTTTGTTATTATTTACAGATTGGGGGATATCTGAAACAAATCAAAGGTATATGTGATGGAAGTAAATTGGATTTCAAGCGTTTATTAGAAAGTCATCAAATACCATATTCACTTTCAAATGCATATTTCCACATCAATTTGTTTAATGTTTGTTCTGAATTCCCCAAATTTCAACATTGCGCACTTCAAATTGGATATGTCAAAACAAATTTCAAAACAATCAAAACAATATTGTCTGAAAATGCTGAATTTTGGAAAACAATAAACTAAAAAATAACACTTTGATTATATTTCTATTTATAGAGTCCCTTATTGAAATATTAGAATTATTCATCTTAGAAAAGAATTGGGTATATGTCGGCCATTCGGTTTCTAATAATTTTTTATAAGAATCAATGTATTCGTACGGGAATATTCTTTTTTGTAGTCTATCTTTGATCTTATCTTTATGTGTATTCCTTTTATAATGCTTAAAGGGGTTACATCCTAACAGTAAATGTTTTTGCTAGTGTTTCTAATTTTGAGACTAAAAATCTATAACTATCTAGAAACCTCAGTTCTCTATAAACATTGACTATTTTATTATTTTTTCTGTGTAACTGTTTACTAATACAGGATATGTATATGAGATATATTTTTCTCCTGTTTGTCCTATTATAGATATTTCTTTACTAGATCTTTTTACTATTTCTTTGATGACAAAATGTGTATCATAATCTAGATTATCGAAGTAAACTGGGATAAATTTTGGATCTTGGTAGTTGATATTACATTTAGCATGACCTGCTCCTCTATATTCTCCTGTAAAATGATTATGATCAGTTACTTTTATATCCTTGTCTTAAAATAATTCTTTATATGACAAGCGCTAGCTGTTTCAGAATTTTCTTTTGCTTCATTTGTCCATATTATTTCTTTTTGAGTACGTGTTTGGTTATAAATTCTTTTTGCTTCATCTTCTAAATGTGTCAGAAAATCATTTAAAACAGTTTTTTCATCAGAATTATAATATGTTTTAGGTTTATTATTTTCATAAGGTGATACAGTATAAGCTGATGCTGCATATAAGACATGTTTTGCTATAGTTGCTGTGTAACTTTTGTTAGGATTATTCATTACAGTATTGAAATTTTCAAACCTAGTTTCACAATCTGCATATATTACATATGGAACTCTTATATCCTGTTGATAATGTGTGTATTTTAAAATATTTTGATCTTTTAGTCTATTCTGATGGTGCAAGAGCGGGCGCAGCGATTTTGTGGCCGCAGCGCACGGGCAACGAGGAGCAATCATCCGGTCGGGGGGATATATTTAAAAATTTTACCTCGAGACTCGGGTTGATGACGATCGGGAGAATTGCCTTTTTTTCTTTTTTAATCTTCAGCAAAATGCCACCTCGATTTTTTGATATGATCGGATCTTTCAAATTGGTATTAATTTCGATCAACTTCTTAATCCACCGATCCCACGAGTCGATCTCTTGGACAAACGGTTCCAATTCCTTTTCTATTAAGTACCATTTTTACAACTCTACGTCTAATTTATCTAACAACGACTCATTAAAATCCCGAGAATACAAAAGATATTCATAATGTTCATTGATAATCTTATGATCGCAAAAACTTCTCCGCATAATCTCTCGAATTCGACTACGTGAAATGAGTATAGATTCCCCCATTTT
>MQRK01183942.1:4502-17555 GCA_001938485.1 Girardia tigrina | reverse complement strand
ATATATATATATATATATATATATATATATATATATATATATATATATAAACAATGCTGGCCAAAAGTCTTAGAACAAAACCAGATATATAACTTTTAGAGGTTTGTTTTTATTTTGCATTGAAACGCTGCATTGTACATAAATTAACTGTGACTAATTGTTTGTTTTACTGCATTAATAATTATTTAGAATGCCTTGCACGTAATTAAAATATTTCTTGGTGTTATTATTTCAATTTAAAACTTGTTGAATACCGGTAGTAATTTTATTGTTTTTCGACCAAAATGGCTAAGAAACCTGTTATTTTGTTGGAGAAAAGAGGTCAGATGGTGGTGCTTAAGCAAGAAGATTATACTTCACGACAAATTGCTTCCAAGATTGGATGCAGTTTATGTGTAGTGTTCTATAATTTGAAAAAAATTGCTGAAGATGGGACTGTTGCAACGAAGAAAAGATGAGGAAGACCTCGAAAAAGTACAAGAAGAGGTGATAGTATGATTAGAAGAATATGTGTAACGAATCCATTTTTTTGCTTGAAATCAAAGCAGAGTTACCTGAAATTTGGTTACATTGCAGATGTATAAGACGAAGATTGCAAGTAACATTTAAACTTCGTTCTTATAAAGTATCCAAAAAACCCTTTTTGAATAAAAAGAACATAACCGATCGTATTGCATTTTGTAGGAAATATGACCACTGAATGGTGAAAAGTATTATTTTCAGATGAATCTAGTTTAAAAGGAGACCATTTAAAAGGAGACCAGTTGGCCAAAATTTTAATACACTGTATACAAACCCTACTGTTAAGCATCCATATGAGAATGGCAGTTTATCTGTGAATGCAAATTGAATAAGATTGGCTATTGATGTCACAAAGTTCAATAATAAAAATATTTTGAGCTTGATTGATTGTGGACCATCTCGGTTAGCAATTTGGAGAGAAATTTGAGACGAAAGTTGCAGTTCGATTGTACCAGTGATGTACTCGATAATGGATAATTATGCAACATTTTATGTGAAGGACCTTGTGAATTTAATGGATCATTGGAAGGTGGAGTTAATATATCGGTCTAGTAATCAGCCCAGCGGTAATGTAATTGTTGAGCGAAATCATAGAACCTGTTGTCTAAATCAAAACAGTTAAGACGAGTGACATAAATTTATTTTTAAATAAATCTCCCCTTCGACGATCCACCGATTAAAACAAATGGATATTTATTATCCTTGAATTACACCTCCCCTTGCCATCAAGGCACACACGCACACGCTATCCGTGCACTGGAGGGTCTCGTTGGCCTCCGGTCGCTGTAATCCGGAGCATATGAAATCTTCAAACCGTTTCGGCCGCACGATCGTCCGATGTGGCCTCTGCTCCTTGTCTCTGTTTCTCGAAGTCTGGTTGAATTCTGGGTAACCTTCCTTGTTGTCCTTCGGCCATTCATCGTCGTCGTCGGAGCTATCACTGTAGACTGGTGTTTCTCTGCTCCGATGGATCACTCCTGGCATCTTTGATTTATTATCTGCCGGTTCTGAATCTTCTTTTGGAGCAAGCCTGACATGTGACATGTGGAAGAGAACTCCGTCAATCAATACTTGATGAGGCCGCCGGAATCCGTCTACTACAGCTCGTCTCCACTGCGTTGGGCATCTTGAGTTTGCCGGTTTTACAAAAACTACATCTCCTACGTGTAATTCCGTATTGTTTTCGATTTCGCGGATTTCGGGGAATCGGTCTGCAAAATTAATCGGTAATGGCAGTTGCCTTTGCTGCACAAAAGCGGTTGATGCCGGAATCATGCCGTCTGAATTTGAGGTAGTATTGCAACGTGCCACCATGTCCTCGATACTGTTACCGCTCCGCGTCGCCATGCGCTTAATAGTTCGGTGACAGCGCTCGACAATCCCGTTTTCGCTCGGCCGATTTGCACACCGTAAAAGGATCTCGACCCCCATTTCCGTCAGTAACTTCCGAATTGCTGCTCCTCTGTTAGTCGCAAAGTTGTCCATTAGAAGTTCCTTTGGAGGTCCAAATTTATTAAATACCACCTTAAGCACGGTACATATCTCCTCATCGTTTTCTGACTTAATTTTTTTCCATACTGTGAACCGACACGGTCCGCAGTCGATAATCACGAGGAACCTTCCCTCTGTGGTATGCGTCACATCCGTAGCAAGTCTTTGCCACGTTTTCTTTACTCCCAGTTCACCTCTTCCCCATTTCATTGGGATAGGATCTATCGAAGCACACCAAGAGCATCACTTTACTGCTGCCTGGATTTGGCTTTCCGTCACTCGCTCCGGGCTCCACAGTTTCCTCGCGAGAAACTTCATTCGTTTTACTCCGAAATGGTGAATTTCGTGAAGCTTTTTGAGGATGTCCGTCGATTCTTGCTCCCCTTCGATCGCTTCTGCTATGATTGGCATCGGCTCTTTTACCACTGTCAGCCAGTCGCTTGGCACTCGAGTGAAACGATCTGCCTTGTTCTCTGCAGAACTGATTAGTTTAAACTTTACTTGCAGCTGCTCCTCTTCTATAGTTTTTTTATGGTGCTAATACATCTCTTCGCAAATAGCTCGTTCATTCCATGAAATCTAATCGGCCCGTCCCCTCTCATTGCGTTTGTCATCCATCTAAACACTGTAGAGGAGTCGGTCATCAGATCGAAATAGTTCAAGTCCTATACAACTGCCGGTTTGATTGCTTCGATCGCCGCTTCCAGTTCAGCCAAGTTGATATGGGCTGCGTCGTCTTCCTTTCGCAACCACAAAGCGTCTTCCACCACTTCTCCCCCCATCTCTACAGAGATACCGGTTGCGATAGAGCTCGCGTCGAACCACACTCTGCCTTGCCTGCAGTCCGGAACGTCCCATCTGCCAGTGACTGGGTCTTTGTTCTCAAGGTGTTTTCTTAATTTCTCTGTGAGGTCCACCACACGTGGACCCACAGCGTCATCCCATTCACCGCCGCTCGCCATCCTCTTAAGAAAGCTGCATGCAGGCCTCAACCAGCTGCAGACTGGGAAATATCCGGTCAGCTGTCCGATCCATGAGAACAGCTTCTTTTGCGTCAACTGATTAGGCAAATCCGGAACCTTGCCATCTCGGGTCCATAGCAACTCTCCGTTTATCTCGCGTGCCGGGAGCCCTAACACTCTTCCTCCGTTGATCTTCACTTTCGGTTTTGTTTCGAGGCCGAAACTATTGAAGACCGCCACGACATGCTCTACTAACACCTTTCCGGTGTCGACAATTATGTCGTCGTAATAAGAGTCTGTGGCCTCTGTAACTCTCTTATCTGAATTTAAAATGTGACTCATGATGCCCCTCAGGATTTTCGGTGCTACATTCAAGCCGAACCTCAATCGTGTTAAGCACCACTCCTGTCTTGCGTGCTGGATCACTTGATAGGGCCACAAGCTCCGATCCAACTTAATCTGGAGGTAGGCTCGTTTCAAATCGATTAGTTGCACCGATTTGCTCATTTTTCGCCATTTACGTAGTTTTTCCGCGCTGACCAGGCTTCCCGCAGTGTGGCTTGAAACGAATTCGTTCACTGCTCGGTAATCCAAAACGGGTCGAACCTTCCCTTTGGCCACCTGTTCGATTGCCATGAGCTGCAAAAAAACTCTCGGCTCGCCTGTGAACGGAATGAGCGACCAATTTTCTTCCAATCGGATAGGTTCTGTTCCATCTTATCTTCGAATTACTTTGCTGATGTATATGAAGCGGGTTGTCGGATCATTTCTGTTGTTGCCCGATCGCTTTTCCACTTCCATGTTGCAGTCCAGCAGCGGCCGTCGAAACTGACAGTAAAATCAGCATCTTCGACCCACACACTTGCGGTTGATCAGATATTCCGGCTGCCGCTTGGTGCTCGATGCGTCCGAATCTCGGTGTGCCGCCGCGACTGGGCACCCACACTCCTCCGAGTTGAATGATGGCATCCATGCGAGAAGCATATCGGCTCTTGACCCGATAACTTCTAGCACTACTAGAACTTGACATACGATTGGCTTTCCACTGCATTCAATTGGTACCGTCGCTCTGAACCACACATTTGCTTCCGAACCATCCATCATCTGCACTGATTCACTTATGCGGTCCAGTTATGACGGTTCAACGACCGCCTTCGACACGACTGTTGTCGAACAGCTCGTATCGATTATTGCTCTCACGGTTCTTCCACCTACAATCGCTGATATTGTCGACATACGCGCGTCAACGCATCCAGGCCCCGCACCCGCGCAGTAGTGAGGACCTGTTACTCGTTTCCTGCCGGCTTCTGCTCCGTTTTCCGGCTCTCTCTGGCCATATGACAAACGTTGCCGCAATTGAAACATTTTTGCTCCCGTGGTCATCCTCCTCTCGATACTCGGTCAGACGAATTCCGAGTGCGCCCTGTCCGAGTGGCACATTCACGAGCAATGTGCCCGCTCCCTCCGCATCGATAACATTGCAGTCCATTTATGGTCGAGGAGTTCAGATCCGGTTTCCCCCTCGTTTGCGTGATTGCCGCAACCTCTTTGTCGCGACCCCGGGTTGCCTAGACATGTACTCGAGCCAATCTAACCAAACGATCCAGATCGTGATTCTTACCGAGCGCGTCGACCTCGACACTCTTCATGGCCGCCTCAGGCAGACCATTTATGAACGCCTGAGCCACAAACGCTTCTTCTCCGCCTTCGTTGCCGCAAATTACAACCGACAGCCGCTTTAGGTCGACCATGAATAAGTCCACGCTCTATCCGGGCTTCAGTCGTCGGGAAGCAAAACTAGCCCACGACAGTCTCGGGTACTGTTCATGGCCGCGATAGCTTGAGAAGTTAAATCGGATCTAGATTTATTTTTAAATCAAAATTTCACTCGATTGAATCCACCGCAATTTTCCTCTTCAGTAAAACTAAAACCGATTGCTATTTCTCCACACACACAATCGAAACAGACAATTTCGGTCCCGCCCTTTCGGTGCAAGGAAAACCGCCATTAAAATAATATCGCGCTTATTGTTCACAAATCGTCTTTATAGAAATCACACTGAGTTTTCACTTATTTTATCTTAGAGAAATTATTCGCTATTTCTCTCAATATTCGTCAAGACTTTTGTTACTGAAATCTTGAAGATTTTTTAGAACTTTTGAATTTTAAATAGTTGAATGATGCACACCAAATTCAATTTAAATCTTTCTGTGACAAGCTTCAATATAGCACCAAATAATGCTCGCTTCCATATTTCTCTATGATTGAAACAGACCAAATATGTTTTTTCGATCCAATCTAATACTTTTTCCAAAGCATCATGAATGATGCTCAAGAGGACTTCAAAAGCATCATTTTTGATACATTTGAACAAATGCTAGAACGGGAATATTTCTTTTTCAAAATCAGAATCGTTGTTGTATATCTGCAGTAAATGTTTCTCACTTATTTTTTTTGCATTTTTTGACAACATGAAAAAAAATATCCAAAAGAATGTTGCACTATGATAAATAATTTATAAGATTTTTGTGCAGACTTTCCGTACTCTATTGAAAAGGAACCATACTTAAAGGTTGGTCATACTTCTCTTATTGCTTCGAAAATTCCTTTGTTTTTGCTTTCCATTTTATCAGGAAGCACTTTCAGCCATAATGAATTAATTTTTGCTAAATAGCGAAAGTGCAGTACTACATACCCCATCAACATAGATTTTTTAATTATATTGAACCAAATAATGTTTGATGCTTTATCAAAAATAACAATTCGATGGAGGTAATTTTGTTGGAAATGTACGGTCTAAAAAAAAGTTGCTCACTCCTTTATACAATTATGTTTATTCAGTGTATTAAATTTCGATACGTTAATTACAACACGAAATTCGATTTCGGTGATCTACTTTCATATTTGCTTTTGTACACAGACTATTTTGTTGAACCACATTTATTATTTTGTGGAATTTAGTATTAAATATGGGATAATTTAAATTTTACAAAAAATTTAATTAATATGTAATTTACTTTTTTAAATCTCTTTAAAATATTTTATTATTTATTAAATAATATTTGACGATTGCTTGATTTCCAAAGGTAACTACGAAGGCACTAAGTCCACCAATTATAGAGTTAGTAAATACATCAGTCGCTCCCGATTGGAATGCTTTCAATCTTCGGTGGATTGTGGATACTGATGGAGGATCACCCATTGTTCAATATCACGTCGAAATTCAGCAAGTAGAAGTTGATCCCACTGATAGTAATATTTTAAATTTTAGGAAATGTTACTTTTGACAATTTTATTATTTCAGATAAAATTATCAATAGAATAGGAAAAGTGAAATCTTACGTGATTAATGATCTGAATCAATTCAAACACATGTTCCGAGTGAATAGCTTACATCCTAACACGTGGTATGAGTTGAAATTTACAGCAAAAAATCTAATTGGATCATCTGTAATACAAGAAGTTGTTTTTCGTACCCTTGAAATGCCTGAAGCAATGGCTCTTTCCCAGCGTTTACGAGATCCCTTTGGTTCTGCAAGATGTTTAAAGCAACATGTATTTAACCAGATTATGGCTTTAACATTTCTTCTCTTATTACTCTTTTAATGATGATCTTATTTTCCTTCGAAATTCTAGTTCTCATTACTTTATCATTTTCTAGATAATTCTTGTTATCTAGTAATATACCTATAGAATAAGTTTCTTATAACTTTTTTTGTCATTAATCCATTTTATTTGTTGACATTTACAAAATTGTGCAGGCCACCGATGTTCTTCATCTTATTTTTCATGGATCACTTTACTTGTGTGATTCAATGAGTATACGATATTTGGTGTTTACTCTTTAAAAGTAGAAATTAGATTTTCATATATTTCTATTATGCATTTATATGGACAGAAAGTTATATTGAATGTTTACTCAGATAATGTAGATTTTTGATTTCAGCATAATATATTATTGCATAATGTTTCATGAATATTTTTTTCTAAGTATTAATTTTGTATAGAGTATAATTAATTTTATTAAACAACACAACAAAATGTTTAAAGAAAGTTTATTCCATAAATCAAATTTTTTTAATGTTATCGTATTTACATTTAAGGTAAAATGGGGTAAAAAGGACCACTTTAATTCTGTCTCAAAATTTTCTATTGACCGATGAGAAGTATTACATTTTCTGTTGTAATACAAGAGTTTGATCATCCTAGATGATAAAAATGCATTACATGTCACGATAATCTGACGATTAGATATCTCACGGGGTATTATTGTGAAAAAAAGTTTAAAACGATGAGAAAAAGCTTGGGGTTCAACGGAAAACCAAAAGAAATGAGGTTACTATTGTCAAATGTTTTTAAGAAAACCGAATATGGTTACGTTTTCATGAAAAAAGGATCAAATAAGAGTCATGAGCAATTTGCACAAGTTTTTGTCCAGAAATAATTTCACGCAGACCTTGCATTGAAACTAATATGATCTCGTGTCACTGACATCCCATATTTCTCCACAAACAATACATTCAGTTTTCATTTTTAGGTTGTAACAATCTTCAATTTCTTCCCTGTAACAGATTTCAACACCGTGACTTCAACCACATAATCGCTTTCATGACTTTTGCTGGTTAAATTCTTTTTCGCTGTTTTTTGAGATAATATCTTAACTCGTTAGATGGACATCGATTTGTTGGCATGTGAGGAGAATTATAATCAAAACTAATAAATGTATGTTGCGTAATGTATGCATGGAATGTTCTAGGTGTGATCTCTGTATTGTTATGTAATAGGTAACGGCATTAATATATATATATATATATATATATATATATATATATATATATATATACTGATGATATTCTTTATTCGAGTTTCTTGCGAAGATCATATTGTTTTGATTAAATATTATTATGACTGTCTCGAAGTCTTCTAACACTGCAATTCGCAGGATTCACATTCTTCTGGATGATCGCAAAATTTTTCTCATAGCAGCAGCTACATCGCTGGAAGAATCTTTTGTGATATGAAATAATTCCGTTGGGACTTCACGACTCTCATAATTTTTCCGTTTCAGAAAACCACTGTTTGAGGTCGGGTTCTTCAGGAGAAACAAGCCACAGTAGATGAAGATTTTGCCACCTAGAAACAAGTTTTGGGAGCCCCCAAACCCACAGTAACGATGATCGCGTTGTTTGTATTTCGTTCGGTCTCGGAAATCATCACGATTACGTAGTGCGTCCAATTATTCATGGGACTAATATAAAAAAACTTAAGATTTCAACACAACTCTTTGTATTTAGAACAAGCATGGTAAATATGCATCATCTCTCAAAATAATTTCCTTGTGCACAGACACAATTTTCCCAGTGAATAACGAGGTTTTTGAAGGCGTATTTAGAGAATTCTGGAAGCTTTTCTCTCAAAAAAATCTCTACAGCGGCTCTCAAATCATGCTTTATGGCAAATGGCTGGCCCCGAAGATGCTTCTTAAGATGCCTAAACAGGACAAAATCGGAAGGAGCCAAATCGGGGCTTTATGGTAGATGGGCAAGTAAATTGAGCCTGTAACTCTCGATTGTGGTCATGGAAACGCTGCTGCTGTGGATGGGAGCATTATCGTGTAAAATAGAGATCATACAATCTGCTCTTGCGTCATGCCTTCCTTTCTTCAGCAAAGTCAGTCAGAATAATGCCGTCAGCATGAGAGCCTTTCGGTACCAAGTTGAGTACCGCGTTTTCAGAGAGCTGCTTTCTCCTGGCAGTATTCATTCTTGTAAATCTCTTTTAAATTCGAGGACATAAAGGGACAATGATGTCTCGACCACAGTAATGATATTATCAATGAAACTGTCTTCAACATTGGTCCTAATCTGCAGATTCTCCAAGCAGCATTCCAAAAGTCGTCGCATTTCCACCGTTAAGTGTGGCACATTTAGATAGGCTCTGAGCTCTTTCGTTTCGCTCGATTGTCAGCAGCTTTTTGTGTTATTTTGTAATTAATTTCTGAGTATCTTCCTGATATTTCTTCGTCAACCACAGAGGTTCTACTACTCTGAAAGTAATGGAACCAACGATAAATTTTTTCTGTGGAGGGGCACTCTTGTGGGTAAACGGCTTTCAATTCAGAAAGAACCTCTTTTCAAATTTTTTCCTTTCAGGAAGAGAAAGCCAATAACGCTACGGTAGTTAATAATTTCCAGTGGCATTTTTTGGATATCCATAAAAATTTACTGAAACAATAATGGATTATTTAAACAAAATGCATTTTCTTAACCTATTATATTGAAGTTTAAATATGTCTGCATCATTTTTTTAGTATTATTATTTTTATATTAATCTCACGAACAAAATAATGTTGCTACAAAATATATTATTTAAACAATCACTGGAATTATCTGGAACTTTTTTTAACAAAAATGCTTGGTACAAATTTAAACAAAAACAAAATATATATATATATATATATATATATATATATATATAATTAATTTTTTATCTACATTTTTAGAACACAATCTGAAACAGTAGACAAAAGGTAACAAATACTTTTAAATACATATTATTTAAACAAATAATTATCTATATTTTTTCAGGTTAAATATTTCATTTAATAAATAAATTTAACATGTAACATAACTCTAAACAATAAACTTAATATTAAATCAAATTAGTTTCAGATAATAAGAATAAATTATTGATCAACCATCTGAGTAGGAGAATCACAATCAAAAATCATTGAAGAACATTCAAATAAAAACATCAAACATTCCTCACAGAAACATTTTTTCGTCAAAAAAATGAACAAAAATAAAAAAATAGTTTTCTGAACTTTGGTTAAATATGGTTTTTATAATGGCTTTCGTTTCTTTAAACTTTTTACATTTGAACTTTCTTCCGACCTACATTATTATTTGTATCGTAATTTGTATTAATAATATATTTATATTATATCTTTATACATAATTAAAGGACACAAATATACGTTTAAAATATAATGACGTCAAGAGATTTTTATCTGTAAGTTAAATGTATTAAAAAATGATTTTTTATCAAATGCTATATTTCAAAGGATGAGTTTTCTGTTTAACAGAATGGCTTTGATTCTCATTTTTACGAGAGACTGTTATGTGAATCATTATTATTAAGACAATACAAGCCATTAATTAACATTAAGACTTTGGAAAGTAAGGCCGTGTTAATTCTTAAAATCTTCAATTAAGATTAAATAAAAATTTTGTCATTAATATCTAATGAAAATCCTGAAAATAAAATATTTACTGAAAAATCTCCGATTAATTAACATTTTATTATCTTACACATTAGATTTCAACGGTTAATGGTGGAAAATGAAATTTCAATAATACAATAATCAATTTCTTAAAAAAAAATTTAACAAAATATTTTTTAAGTATATATATAGTCAAATTCATCTTATTCAATTTTCCCGGGACTTTGAAGTTGTCACCCGATTATAAAAAAATCTGGACTTTATAAATTTCAGGAAAACAAAAGGAAATTCTGCCTAAGTGAATATCAAAGTCATTAACTCCATACATTCAATTTATTGCATACACCAATAATACACTTTGATATGAATTTCAAAAACATAGTTTGTTGTACCATTCATTTTACATAATTTGTAGTAGTAAAAGATTTACAAAAACAAACTTTATTTACAATCTATTTTGAAATCAAATATGTCGTTTCGTATTTCTTTAAGAAGTTAATATTTTTTATTTCATTTTCATATCGCAATTGATTTTCCAATCCACGAACAATCCGAACCGAGTCATTGGATATTTGAGGAAAAGGAAGTTTTCTAGGTTCCGGAATTAGGTAATAGAAACATATAATGCTGACAACAGTTAATAAAAGATATATAATAACAGACACATAACTACCATCATTCGAATTTTTTGTTAAGTATTTGTTTATATGTTTAATTGACGTTGAGACTAAATCTCCGAAAAGTGCTGACGATATCACACATGATACTGAAAAACTTCGATGAGTTGTTGGCATTAAATGAATGGTAAAAAAATATATAATTATCATAATTGAATGAATTAAATTTTGTGCGATAAATTCAAATATGACTTTTATCAGAATCTGACTGTATATAGAGGGATCAAAAAACAGACAAAGTGGATATAATATTATTGTGAAAATAATGATTATTATTGTCGGTGTAACTAATCTCTTCATCAGTAGCATCGTTATCCATAAAGGTATTAAAAAGAAGCTAAAAATAGTTGCAGCTTTTAGAAAGGCAAGATTATAATTAGTTCGATGTAACATGCTGATATTTATGACGAAATTTGGAGGAAATAAATTTATAGAAAATGATAAAAATGATATTATAATGAGTCGTATAACAACATTATTATAATAGCAAAATTCTTTCAATGAAAATTTGGATATATCACTCCATTCACTGAATTCAATGAAATCTTCAATCATATTTTCCGGTATTTCGGTCCTGTCAAACTTTGTGATACTTAATACGGCATCATAAAATTTCTTATGTCTATTTTTAATTAGCAACCATCTTGGAGATTCGGGAAGAAATATCAAAATAAACCAAAATATCATAAAACCTGCGGAAATTAAATAAACTAACCTCCATCTCATTGATAGAAAACCAATTAATGATATTGTATAAGAAGAAACTACCCCAAATATAAAATAAAAACTGAAAATGATGTCTTCATCGTCTAGAGAACTCATTTCAATAAGCCAGATGAGTCCAATTATTTCGGTTAAAGTCGCTAATTTAGTAAATGACATCAAGACCACACTGACCCACATTTCGTTGACCAAACCAATTGCTATTTGAAGCATTGTATGAAACGCCAGTAATACAATCGTCATTATCTTTCGACCAACTCTATCACATAAGAATCCTACAAATATAATTATTGGAATATTGATAGCTTCTAAATAATGTAAAGTAGTTTTAACAAATATTTTTTGGCAAATAATATTATATTCAGTGACAAACGTTTCTAGGAATTGCTTTTTGTTAAAATCATGTTTCTGACATTCTTGAAAGGTTTCATTTTCGAATTGTTTATACTTGCAATGATCCAACGAAATATATGCGGAAATGTTGTCCGCATCGGCTTTCAGTAACCAATGCGGTGGAATAGCACATACAAAATGTGGTTGAAATAAAGCGATTGACGCAGAATGTTTATGAATGTTTGTTACGAAAGTTACGAAAGATAGTGTAATGAGAGACAAAGCAAAATATAATCTATTTCTTCCGACAATTCTAATAATACAATCGAAATCCATATTCTACAATCAAACAATTATCAAATAAGTGGGTTCAAAAATGTGTGGTACCACATCAGTCAGAGTTAAATCAATCAAATAATTTTGTTCTTTAAGTGTATGTTGCTTATGAAACTACACGAAAATATTTTGCGTTGCTTTTTAAACAACACAACAATTACAATAACTATCAAAATATAATGAAATTATTGATATTCTTGGAAGTAATTTTACGAAATAATAATAAGTATTTATTTAAGAAAGAGTTAAAGAATTTTAGAAACTATTTTGTCTTCACTACAAAAAATGATTAATATATTGTATTTTATTTACAAATTATATAATATAATCATTTTTTATGTTTTCATATGACACAGTTACTTTCTTTATTTATAAAGTGTTATAAAAGTTTCCTGGCATTTTTATAAAAGAAATATGTATTTTACAGCATCTATGTGAATTAAATTCAGCAAATAACTTAGAAGACAAAGATTCTATTCTAAAATATATTTAATAATATATTTAATATTTAGACAAGTCGCGTTTGAACTCTTATTACCATCACATTTAGAGTCATTATAAATCTCAGAAAGTCTTTCATCGTTTGTCATCATTCTAATTGGTTTTCTTATTTTTTTATTTTTAATCATGATTATTCGAATTTCTGTCATTTTTTTAAATATATTAATTAATATTAATTAATAACAGAATTTTAAAAAAAATACTAAGCACTTTTCATAATGCACTCAAAAGGACAAAATAACTTTTCTGGGTCAGAAAAGACAATTTTAGTGTACCCTCAGTTTT
>MQRK01183933.1:43963-56122 GCA_001938485.1 Girardia tigrina | reverse complement strand
AGTACATTAAATTATATCATAAAATTGAATGTTATTCAATTTTATGATATAACATTATATTAGTCTTTTAATGTTTTTATATTATGTAACAGTACATTAAAACTGTTATTAAATGCGCATGATATAACATTTTACTGTTATAAAATGAAACGCACTGTATAAAATAAGATGTTGAAAAAAAGTATTCTTGTCATGACTCATATTTCTAAAGCCTTGTCATTCGGTAAATACTCGTAATCACACACACATACATAATCACACACCTACCCTCATCACGCAGTTGATATCATACATCAGATTTCTCAACACATACAATAATTATTTTATAATAATTACTACTCATAAGGATAAAACTTTAATTTATGTAACCAGCTTCTTTTAAATCAGAAATTTTAAGATTGATCGAAAATCAAGATTTGACTTTAGGGGATCACAAAATGTATGTTTGAGTGAAATTCTATTAATTTATAGAATTTTACTAGAAGTTTACTAGTCTATGTTTAAGGACAGTCACGGGTATGTTGGTACCTCATTGACATATTTCTATTATTGAAAAAATTTCCAAACATTTGTCTTAACATGAAAATTAACCTTGGAATTTAAATTAGTTTATATGCTAAAAAACATTCACAAAAATTCGAAACAAGAAAAGGAAAATTTTGGAAATAATTTTTTTTAATGAAAAAAAATTGTATGAAAATGTTTTCCAAAAATTTTTTATAATAATTGTTTTTGAAAACTAAAGTTTATTAAAATGCAAAACACTAAAATTTTTAATCTTTATGTTAAATTACATCTTTTATTTTTAAAATCTTTTCCATGCTCTTTAATTCGTTAATAAAGATGATAATACTAAAGTACGTGGTGGAACTATGCATTGTTCTGCCCTCATTTTTATTGGTTAAAATTTAAGGATTTTAAATTATTTTTAAAAATATTAATTTGATTTATTTATTTAAAAATCTAAAATAATTTATTCAAATCTTTGTAAATTGTACAGTGATTGAAAAATTTTAAATAGTTTTAAACATTAAATTTAAAATTGAATTAAATTATTGTCGTATAGTAAAAATTAAATTTTTAATAAGCCATCTTGTAAGGAGAGACACGATCCCAAATAAACATTGCATTCACATACATCAAACTTCCCTCACAATTATTTAGAATTAAACTAATCTGGATAAAAAAATCCCGAACTAAAATCAACAGATTTAACTCATAACATTTATATTCTAAAATTATATCATAACGCAGTACTAAAAGGGTAAAAAAATTTTGCTGAAAATATTTAGAGATTTTTCAGATTGTGGTATAATTTTTAATTATAACTCCACAGTGGTTTCTTATAATATTGTATTTAAAACTTCTTGGATCTTCAGATTGCGGACTAATTAAAATCATCTTATGATTCATGGACGATTAATCACACTTATCAATATTTAACCAAGCAAAAAAGCAAATTTTTAAAATTATTTTAAAAATTATAAATTATTTTTATTTTAAATGTTACTCCTACCATAATTATAAATAAAAAAGTGCAAGGCTGTTTCATAACATGGTCATTTCATCTCAATCAGGTATAAAATTTATTTTTTACATTTAATTTATTTCAAAAAACGTTTATTAAATATTTTCCTAATTATCATATAATCATTATCCCTAATTTATAATTATCATTATAAATTATTAAATAAAACAAACGAAAAATAAATTAATAACAAGAACTTTTAGCTTAAAATATTTATTATTTATCACCAAAATAGAAGATAAATAGCACGTTAAAATATCAGGTAATTTAAGTGTCCATAAGGTTCAATATCACACCAAAAACGTTCTTAGATCGTGGAGACAAATTGATGTAACCATTGCAAACTCTGTTTACATTCTATCAAAAAATTACCACTTTAAGTTGTAGTTTCATAGAAAAAGAGGCTATATAGTACTATACTAATTAACTTGAAAAAATATAGCAGGTAAGGTTATCTTTACCTCAACGTAAAGCTTGATAACCCCTAATGATTGTGTAATTCTAGGGCTATCCGAGAATGTCTGAACTGAAGTGTTTTCAGCTCACAATAATTCGGCATTCTTTGTATTTGGTTCGTGATTAAAATTGGAAGTCATAATTTTGTAAACTTTATTTCTACTACAATTTTCATTATTGAAACAAATTTATGAGGAACAATATTTCGATTACATAATCCAGATCTCAAAATTCTAAATATAAATAATAATATCGATAAATATATAAATATGTTATTTTATTCAATTTTGCATAAATTTAGATCTTTAAAAATATTTTAAAAATTCAAGTCTTAAATATCTTTCTTTGATTTTAAATCATTCGATTATAAATTATTTCTTTTTAATAAAAACCTTTTATTTGTTTTTATTAAAATTGCAAAAATAACTTACAAATTTAAAATACAAAAATATTTAGCAATATTTAAATTTATTATTATTTAATAGAGATTTATTCATTATAAAATTTTTAAGATATATATCTGTATTTTATCTATTATTTTTCGAATTTTAATTTGCAGAATTTCCAACTGCTTTCTAATTTTAAATTATCTTTTTTTATTACATTTCTGACAACAAAAATTTTAACGAAAAATTCTTCCGAATAAAATAAATGCAAAACAAATAAATTCAATTATTTATGAAATTAACTTTTTAAAATTAATTAAGGTATTTTTTACTAATAACTGTTTAAAACTTTTGATTTTAAATATTTTTTTATTTTATAGATTATTTATAACAATTAATTATTTCCAAAAATGTAAAGAATGAGTCTGTTCTTTTTTTGAGAATTTAAAAGATTTTTATTTTAAAGAATTATTTCATTTTAATTAATCGAACATTATTTTTAATTTATTTAAAATATAAATATGATTTTTAAAAATATCAAAAATTTAAAGTTCACCAAAAGGAACCCAAACACTTTGTATGGCGGATGTGTCGTCATTCTTCAACTACGGTCATCAGCACAGGGTTGGCGATCTCGCGCTGGATCGGCAGCCAAAAATAGATATTTTACCTGACTAATGCGATTTCAGAGGAATGGTCCACAGCGAAGTGGCCCGGGGCGGAGCTGATTCAACTGGTTTTCTAGACTACAAAGGCGAAGAATTATTAATTATGCTTATTAAAATTATGACTTGTATATTTGAAAACTTTGAAATATCAACAAAACCTATTTTTTAATGAATCAAAAATTTTTAAATAACTTATTAAATGTTATTTTTAATGAAATCTGTAAAGATAATTATCAGATATCTTAATTACTATTAATTTAAGATCAATAACTGTTTTACTGTAATTTCAATTTTTAAACCAAAATTAATTTAAAACTAAAAATTATATTAATTAATTAATAAAATTAATATTTATAATTATCAATAATAAGAGAATGACATTCATGATAAACAAAAAAGTCACATAAGGCCTTAGGACTTTCAGTCATTATTTTATATTAATGAGAAAATTTTAATAAGATAACATGTCAAGCGAAAAACTGAAGCAAATGTAACGTAAATTTAAAATGTTAAAAAAAATATTTTTCTGGACAATTTGTTATGCTTTTAATTAAATCTAATTGACACTGAAGTAACAAGGAAAGAAGTAAGTGGAAAACGAAAACTAATACCACATAAAACAGTTTATTCAATGGAAAAATATAATTAAACTTACAATTAAACTATGATAATTGCCTTTGTTATTTTATAGAGTTTATTTTGACTTTGGAATTTAACACTTATATAATAGTAAAATAGAACTTATGAGCTGTGGAACTCAAAAACTGAAATTAGAAAAACTTAAAAAAATAACAATTTGTTTTTACTGAACTGTTAGAGTTCACAATTTTAAATCTTGTACAAATTTGAATTTACTTTCACAATCGATTAAATCCCGCCATTTTATGACGAATATTAGACTATAAAAACTTGATGAATCAACATCAGATCAGATCGGTCCGATCGAGTTCGATAACGCAGCACTCGACCCGACAGCACACTGCTGGTCCCTACGACTCCACCAGTTGGGCTCGCCGGTATTGTGCGTGTGAATCACCTGCACTGTCCGATCATCCTCGTCGGACATAATCCACTAGCACAATAAAGGGGCGCCGGCTGCCACTGCTCGATCAGGTGGTCGGCACCTCAGTAGCAAACAATTTAATCCCTAAATTCACTTTTAGTATAATTATATAAATAAAAAATGAAATAATTTTAGATAAATAAATTAAATAATAACAATTTGAAAGAAATATAAAACGAAGGTGTATAAGTGATCACAGAAAAAGAGAAATGATGAGTAATTAGTTGAATAGGATAAAATATAATTACCTAAAATATAGCTAGAAATCGTTCGTTAATAGTTCGTTGGGTTCTTCGTAATAGTTCGAATTATTCACCAGTTGTGTTATGGATTATTTTTAGTTCGTTGAATTATTATTTTTAGTTGATCGTGAATATTTTGGATGAAAATTGAGAAATCGTCAGTCAAATTAATTATATGTTATTGCTAGGTATTTTTACTTGTAATTTAATTTTTAAATGTTTAAATATACAATCAATACCAATATCGTAATTGATTAGCATATTTAATATTTGAATTATTACATAATTATTTATATTACAGGGTTATTAATAATTATATCCACTTTATTAATAATTATATCCATTTTATCAATATTTATATCCAATTCAATAGTTAATTAATAACTTTATGTATTTAAATTAAGGAAATCATTAAAAAAAATTCATCCCAATATGGAAAATAATAACAACATCAACAATGTCACAGTTTCTGATCAAAGGTTAAGGGCTAGGAAGAAAAGAATCCCATTAACTTTAGAAAAGCTAAAACTAATTGAAACCATGGATGAAAAGGGCGACTCTGTATCAATCATATCTGAGCGATTAAACTTATCTAAATCAACTGTTTATAAAAAGTTAGAAAAAATTTATTTATGCAAGGAGCAAGGTAAAAACGTATCTGGGTTGATAAAGAAACCTGGTCCAAAGGAAATGGAAGCCAATGAAAAGAGTATGATTTTGTCCGATATAGTTCAGGAAGATAATGAATTGACACAGCAAGGAATGGTTTCCAAACTGAAAGAAAGTGGTATCTTTGTGTCTCAGGCGACTGTATCAAACTGCCTCAAAAAATTAAATATCACCAGAAAACGTTTAAAGTTACGTTCAAGTGTTGTCTTAAATGATGAACTGATACACAAAAGAAAGATTTATGCAAGAGAGTTTCTAAGAGATATGATTAACAAGCGCTTGTTTTTCTTGGGTGAAACAGGCTTTAATCTCCATATCTCTAAGTCATATGGATATTCTCCTAAAAACGTTGATGCGATAAGACATGTTCCTTCAAACCCTAGAAGAAATCTTTCTTTGTTAGCAATAATTTCAGATGTCAAAGTGATGAATTACAAGTTGTTGAGTGGTCCATACAATACCGAAATTTTTTTAGCTTTTCTTAATGATTGTTTTTTACAAAATATTTTTGAGCCAAATTCGATTTTAATCATGGACAATGGGAAGTTTCACCATTCTGATAGTGTAAAGAGATTTTTACAAGAAAAAAACATTAATTTTAAATATCTTCCTGCATATAGCCCTTCTCTAAATCATATTGAAGAAGTCTTTAGTGCTCTCAAAGCAAGATAGAAGGATATAATTAAAAGCAAGGATATAATTATTAATAAAATGGATAAAATTATTAATAAAGTGGATATAATTATTAATAAACCTGTAATTAAATACAATAATTCAGAGGTGGCAGTTTAGAGTATTGCTCCTCGGATGGTACTGGTCCAAGTCAGTCATGAGATATTACAATACTCATCGACTCAATATAAAAATTAAGACAATTTACTGAAAATAATTAATCAAAATAAACATCTTAAATCTACAGAATAAGTCAAAGATTGGAAAGACGAAAGTCATTCTTGGTACTGAAGATAAATCTTGGACTCAAAGAAAATCATTTTTTTCAATAATTTGAATAATTTTAGAAAACACTTTCAAACACAGAAGGGAGAAACTTGTTATTTATGACTTATAAAGGACAGAGATTTCTCATGACGGAACCTACAAACATGTAAAATATAACGTAAATTGTTAAAAAAAGTAAATAAATAAATTTTTTATTGTTTTTTAACTTTTAAATTTGACTGCAAAAAAATTTTAAGTAATTTAATTTTTGAAATATTAAAGGCAATAATTTTCAATAAGAAAATTTTTTGAAAAGAGTTCAATGAAATTTAATTAGTAATTTATAAATTTTAACTTAAAATGCATAAATTATATGTGACATTTTTCGTCTGAAGATTGAAAATATCAAAAAAAGCCAGAACATTAAGAAAATAAAAGTATTCTTTTTTTAGAAACTTTACAAAATAGTTTTTATATCAAAACCTTATTTTTCTTTATTTTTTTGTAGAAAAATATATATTTTTCTGTACTTTTGTTTTAATAATAATGAAAAGAACATTAATGCATTTCTTTTAACTGAAAAAATACTTTTATATTACAGACAAATGGATTATATATATTAAATAAATAATTTTACAAGCATATCTGAAACGAATAAAATTATATGAATAATTTTTAATTTATTAAAAAAAAATATTTAATTATCAAATACAAATTAGAATTTTTAAAGTTGCAAATCTAACTTATGTAGAAATATTAACTAAACGAATATGCTCCATACTAAATAAATAAATGTGAAAATATTTTTTCTATTTATTTATTTATTTTTCATATTTACATCACATATTGACAAACTAAGCAATTATTATTTATATTTCCATATGATTTTTTAAGTAAAAAAATATTACCAATGGGAAAACCTGATTTGTAATATTCTATATGAAAAAAAATCGAAAGAGAAAATTTTTATACCAAACTGAATATAATATTAATTGTTTATTTATTCTGTATTTATTTGGCTTTGGAATAAGTATTTTATGTCAAATCACTTTATGAAGCAAATTGATCATTAAAAAATTATTTGACCAACATAATTAAATAACTTGCAGTTTTTCTGAAATATCTTCTTTATTCTAACACATTAAAAATTAGCAATTCATATGATTATATATTAAGATTAATTCACGCCCCTTCCTAATTAATTCTTAAAGAAATGAAATTATTATATTACCATGTCAAATGTGTTACAGAAGGAAAATATCACTGGTGGTCACAAATCATAAGCGGTTTTTACTTATCGTATAATACTGACACGTTGCATTATCTGAACATTAAATTAGAAGGATGATTTTGTTGATTATTAAGAACACTAATTTGATTTCCAATACCTTTATTCATATCACAAATCGAATTTCCTCGTAGACAATTTTCCACAAAAATTTTGTTGTTACATATTAATCTAGATTGATAATTTTTAATTTTATTTCTAAACTTCTAATTTTTCGAACAAATTTAAATTACAATTCTTGACTAAAATAATTTTAAATTAATTTCAAAAATATTTTTAATTGACTTTAAAGAAATAATTTATGATTAAATAAATATTTAGGTTATAATATACTATTAAAATATTTTAAATAACTATCAAATCTTATTATATTTATTTATTGATTAAAATATAATAATTTAATTTTAAAATTGTGCGAATAATCCGACGGTTCAAAACAATCAAAATATCAATCTTTCATCTGAGTGGGAGAAACACAATAATAAAACAACATACAAAACACAAAATACAATAAACATCATTCGAAAATTTTCCTCACATTTCTTGTATTTTAAAGATTCTACAATTTCTTCAAAAACAATAATACTTTTAGTTTAAAAATTAAGAAAATATATTTATTAGGATTCTGGAAAATTTTCACAGAAGTTAATTTTTTATGTATGTGAGGAATATTTGGAATGTTTAAATTTATTTCTAATTTAAAATAATTATAAAATTTTAAATATTTTGATTAATTTTATTTACAATTTTTAAATAACTAAATTTAATTAATATCTTTAAATAATTAATATTCATTGTAATTTTTAACCAATAAAATTTTGAATAAGTATTTTAACAATTTATGTAAATCTCCGTTTGCTCAGATAATAAAATTAAAGTAATTAAATAATTAGACGGATGCAATAGTTCGAAAGCTTTAACAAAGATTATTCTTAAGACAATCAAGCTTCTATTATTAATAAAAATATTAAAAGTCATATGTCGCGACCCCTTTGAGTTGAAACACTTTTGTTAGCTCAAGAGCCCCCAGTGATTGTTAAGGGTCAATCACAACCCAATGTTATTTTGAAAATTTGTTTACTCCTGTCTGTAAGTGTGTCGGACGCCTCTTCTTACTCGACATCTGACTGATAGTGCCGAGCTCGATGGGCCTTCGGGTTCAGTTCAAGATGGGATAGACTATGGGCCACCCACCTGGGTCAGTATCAAAAGGGGTAAGTGATTATGTAACTCTGAAGAACGTATCGCTCATGTCTGTAGGAAGGTCATGTTGATATTCCCCAACTTGTAGCACTGTTATGTAATGTATATCATTAGACTTGTGACATTGTTGTGTGTTGTTAGAATTGCGGCAATGTTGCGTTTTTACATCGATTATAAACAAGATTATTATGTATCATTACCATTATGTATAATTACCGGTTTCACATTACTTCATTCCCGAGCAATCGATTTATATCAATTTATTAATTTATCAATCTGTTGATTTATCGCGTTATCAATTTATCAATTAACTTCACTACTTCTCGCAATTTGTACATTGCTTCCTCGGCTTGCTTTGTATTGGCTAATTCATAGCAATTCGTTTCACGTTAATTCGCGCCAGATCAGTTTCGATGTAATTATGCCAACTTATTCTATATGAACTCATGTCAGTTCATTAATTCGCATCAAACCATTTTTACACGGATTCATAACAAATTAATCTTATTTTCATTCATATCAGATTATACTTATAGTAATTCACTTCAAGTTATTTTTAATTTTGTATTAATTCGTTCCAGATCACATTGCTTTTATTTTAATTCGTTTCCCTTTCGGTCGCATCGTTTCTAATTTTAAATTCTCTCAGATTGACTTTATCTTAATTCATACTGATTTGTTTAAATACGATGTTCGTCAGATTATCAACACAAAACTATAACAACCTTGAATACCATAGACGCATCAACAACAGGTTCGTTAATAGTGGTTATGTAATATCAGTTATTATTAAAATATTAAAATATCAGAATTAAAATATCGGAAAATATATTTAAAAAATTGATAAAACACCAATAGTAATTTTTCTTAATCATAGTCATATCGATTCATCAAGTTATTCGTTCAGTTAACTGTCTCTCTCGTCATAGTCGCCTGCTAATTATCACTCAATATCTCGTTATCGATTTATGTACACGTTATGGATTACTTGTTTATAATTCTCTATCCCTTAATTGATCTATGATGTCTCAGCCTGCAGGCGGTCGCGCTCTGCTGAACTTGACTTTGTAGTAAATTTATTATTTTCTTTTTGTAACAGTCTTTCCTATTATTCGCGATTATCGACCAATCGCGTCTGATAATTTTCTCCTATCCTCTCGCTCGATAGTTTGGATTAGTGCTTTCGACAGGGGTTTACTGAATGCATTTGGAGTACGACGACAACGACGATGAGACTTAACTCCCTTTCGGGATTATATGAAAAATGAAATCAACGTAAAGGCTAAACAAAATTAACCAAAAGAAAATTGTGTTTATATTATACACATATTCAATTTTTAAGAAATCAGTACACCATAAAATAATAGAGAATAAAAATTTACAATGTTATCGGAATCCGGAGGAAATTGTTGATGATCGTTCTAATGCGGTTATTGTTTCAATCGACACGTTGAGATTCGAAATTCCGGTTGCACTATCGGTTTCGGGTTGATGCTTTCGTCTCTTAATGTCAATTGACTTGTCTATCTCCGTAAAATCGGTGCTAAAGTTCTTGTCCAAAATTCTGTCGAAATTTTTATCAAGAAAATTTATGCGCTTAACTTGTATGATTAAAATTGTGCGATTAACTAATTTGAGCCGCAATATTTATAGCAGCGATTCTCTGTTATTGATTTAGAAAAGTCGGAATTCACGTGCGGTGTGCTTAAACGCTGTCAGTGAACATCTGGATGGTATGTTGCTGTTAGCTACTCTTCTTACCGGCTCTGTATTAACTTGCATGCGAGACTATCTGCAATAGAGCGCTAGTGACGTTGTGGTAGAGAAAGTCTGCTGACAAGATTATTCATTATGAATAATCATCAATTTTATTTTTAGAAACACAGTCTGATTCATGTAAGTTTTTTAATTAATCTTTATGATTATTTTGATTTTTTTGCGTTTCTTTAAGGGACCATATCTTTTCTTTCGAAGGTCGCACGGTTTTGCAAGTCTCGCTCAATGATTACTCTTGCGATGCTCTTTCCTGGGAGGGTCGGATGACCACCTAACTCCACTGGATAATCCGGTAAGGGACTTTATCATTTTTTGAGTTCGTTTTTAATTAACTTTTTCCTTTTAAGGTTCATAACTTCTCTCAAGGGCATGCAAATCTCCAACGGATTATTCTTTTGGATACTTCCCGCAATGTGCTATCCGGGGAGGGGTTGATCTTCCTTTTCCGTCATCGGATAATTTTTTATTCGACTTTATCTATTCTCGTTATCTCTTATTTTAGTCTCTACGATATTTGCAACTTTCGCTGGGGAAAAATGGATAGATCGAAGATCTTTTTCTTTCTTCGGGTTGTAAAATTGCATTTGGGTTTTTGACCGCAACACATACTGGTGTTCTTAATAATGAGAAAATAAATTAATTTCAGAATTTTCTATTCATTTTTAAAAGTATTATTTTTATGTGGGCGTTTTCTCGTATTTTAGGGAGACAGATATCATTTCCATTTGTCGTAGTTTTATTCAAAGGGTTTTATATGAGCCTCAGTCATTACACTTTTAAAAGTAACCTGGTGATGGACAAGTCCCACAATAGCAGTTGTTCGATTTCACGGTAGAATAAGGTGTTATTTTTTGATTAAATCCACTTTTCCGGCAGTCATAATATAACCGAAGTTTTAGAGATCGATTGATATGATGGTCCGTTGGAACTTCTATGAGATAATAAAGTGATAAAGGAAATAGTTCCCAGTCATAACTGGCAACAGATTTTAGGATACAACAGTCGACAGTTGAATATCCAAATTAATGAATCAATTTATTATAAGCATTTGTGTGTATAAAAATTTCAGTTTTTAGCATTATCTGACATTTTGTTTTGAAATTTGATAAATCATACAAAAAAGTTAAAACTTATTATTGAATAAATTCTAATTTTTTCTCTAAATATATATATATATATTAGGGTGGGTCAAAAATTTTTTTTTCTCCAAACATGCCTAAAAAGTTGTGCTTATGCTAGAAAATGAAATATCCGTGCAAAAGACTGTTGTTTAAAAGGGTTTACAGGTCCCAACTTTTGTTTGTATGTATTAGTACTATCCCAGTAAAAATGCTCGCACACGTGCCATTGTAAATTCATCCTGCAAGCAGTCACACGCTTGAAAATTCCTACCTTAGAGTGGAAGTTCTGGATTGACCAACAAACTACCAGAAACATGAAAATCGGAAATACGGACAGACAGGAAACCTCAGAATTGAAGAGAAAACAAACGAAAAGCAGTCCTACAGGAAAAGGAAAACAAGTGAAAAATGAAATAATGGACACTGAAGTTAACGATCTACATCCGACCTCAAGAAGTGACACGGAGAGTGAAGCCGCTAGTGATGAAAGTAAAGATAAGTTAGACAATTCAACAGAAAGCTCAGAGTCAAGCGTAGAAGAATGTCATGAATTTCAAAATAGAAGACATTATCCTGAATTAAGTAAAGCTATTGACAGATGTGGTGTGAGCAACAGAGACACGTGTTTGCTAGTAAACGCTTTTCTGAAAGATATGGAACTGTTATCCTCTCAAACAATCATCGATCCCGCAAAATTACGACGTCAGAGAAAGTACTGGAGGGAGAGAGAAATTGAACAGCATTCAGCAGAAGCGAAAAACTTGATTTGCCTCGGTTTCGACGGGAAACAAGATTCCACCTTACTTCATAGAAGGATCCT
>MQRK01183933.1:25000-43037 GCA_001938485.1 Girardia tigrina | reverse complement strand
ATAAATCTAAGTAAAATGGTTTGATTCGATGTTTCTATACCAAAATACAACTTTTTAACCATGTTTCCTTTCTTGGACTCAAAATTTATTAACATTCGACCCACCCTAATATATATATATATATATATATATATATATATATATATATTGAAAAAATTGCAGTATTGTTTTACTGCATCAATTGTAATAATTTGTAATTGAAATAATAATAAAATTTTTAAAAAGGTGAATTGAGTTTTGGTTTTTGCATTGAATTCGAAATCGAAAATTTAAAAATAAAATTTAAAAATGGGTAACTAGACAGTAGGACACATACTTTCATGGTGAAAGATAATTTTACTTCTTTTGAGCGTTCTTTTCATTTCAACTACATCGTAAATGCGGTCATATTTATCCAGATAATGGTCGCTGTTGGTACTTAATTGAAAACAGTCGAAAAACATTGATTAACCGCGAAGATTTAAAATTTTTCTGGGGAAAAACTACATTCACAAAGCAAAAAGTTCTCTTGATCCTCTTAAAGAACCTTAAGTTCCATATCATATCAGGTTCTAAAAGCAAATTATTATTTCTTAATAACGTTATAATAGATCATAAATTATATTTTTTGTTAATTTTAATAAAATATTCGATCTATGATTTACACCTGGAGCAGAACTTTAATATATAAAAAATCTGTTTTAGGGAAACATTAAATTTTATTATTTTATGTGTTCTTTGGTTATTGATTGTTCAGAATAAATTTATAAGGTTTTTATTAAATTCAAGGAAAAAAGTATAAATAATATTTATTTATGAATTTTGATTGCATAAAGGAAACTTATTTTTAATAATCAATAAAATGACAAGTTATAAACCTTATATAATTTTATAAAATCACCATATTTAAATTATTTTTAGATATACATTAACACTTTATTAACTGCCGGGACTCATTTAACTCATAAATGTATATGAAAGTAAAATAATATTTACAATTCCTGATAGAATTTTAATTTACAAGGTTGTGTAAATGTTTGGTTTAGGTACAAGATGATAAATATGATAAATACTTCTATTATAATACTTTTCTGATTATATACAGGGTTGTCAACTAAGTTTTTTTCCAATGTATTTGTCATTGTATCTGGAGATCTATGACCGCTAAGAAATCCAAATTTGGTGTGCATATTGTATGATTAATACACATTATAACTATCAAAAGTTTATTAATATTTATTTGAGTTTACATAATAAAAAATGCAATAAATTAAAAATTGTTTATTTAGAGTAATACGATATTACAATATTTTTCCATTTTTCAAAGTAAACTATGAATTTCAACAGAGAAGACGTGAGAAAGCTTATTTTCTATTGTTGGAAGCGTAAATTATCAGCTGTAGACATTGCAAAAGACATAAACCATAGACTGGGAGAAGGAACAATTACGTTACGTACATGTTCCAACTGAGTAAAGAAATTAGAGAACGGTAACTTCAAGGTAAATGAAAAAGTTCGCAGTGGGCGACCTTCTTATGAGGTAGCTGCAGATATAGAACGAATTCTAGAGGAAAACGAATTTGCCACAACGAGATTGATTGACCAAGAAATTGGAATTGGCCACGAAGCAGTGCGTCAGAATCTCATGAAAATGAACAAACGTTACCTCGCCAACGTGTAGGTTCCACATGTTTTAACAAAAGCTGCTAAGGAAAAGAGAATGTCTGTGTGTGAAAAACTGCTTGCTATGTACCGCAGCAACAACTTCCTGCACCGTATAGTGACTGTAGATAAGATGTGGGTATTCTGGGAAAATACATCCTCATACAATCTCAAATCTTGGCATGGAAGTGACGATGAGCCTGCTTCAGAATCCAAAGTGAGGTTAACTTCGAGGAAGCATCTGGCTACCGTCTTCTGGGATTCGAAAGATGTGATCTTTATGGATGTGTTAGAAAATGGAAAACCATGACGACAACATACTACTGCAGTTTGCTGGAAAACCTGAAGACAGCTATCCTGGTAAAACTTCATATGTTCTTTGGTTCTTCATATGACAATCACTACTGTTGGGAAGATTAAAAAGTCACTTCAATAAACAGCAGGCTGGGCAACAGTTCATTGGGGAATGGGCGCAGTGTCGTGGAGTAAATAAAGTGTTTGACAGTAGGGCGTTTGCTTTTTTTTACGTGTTTCTGATTTTTATGGCATTATCAAGTAAATAAATGTGAACTACTCGATTCAAATCCAAAAGAATGGCCATCAATAACTCTACATATTTTTTGAGAGGCGACTTCTCCTGGAAGATCTTATTCTTTTAAAGAACTTCTGTATTCTGGGATGTAGAAGAAAAGTGTTTTTTTGTCCTCAGCATTTGTCCCAGGAATAGAGCACCAATTTCGATAGAAATTTTAAAGTTCTCTTAATAGCACTAAAGTCGTTTCTCACACATGTCCGCGTTAAGAAAGTAAGGTATGAACCACGATCATAACATACTTACCCCTATGGAACGGAGTATATAATACATTTTCAATACCTGACTTGTAATCCATTTACAAGTGTTTCCTTAATCACTTTCTATTCATTTGGAAAGATTTTCATCAGTTTTTCTAATCTCTTTCCAGATAATTTCTTGCGGTCTTCAGTTCATTTCCTCGAAAACAAATGTTCTGACGTACTTACATTCGTAAAACCACTTGTACGTTTCTCATGTAAAATGGACCTCTTCACAATAAGCCACACTTATTTGCAGCATGTAGATGCCTTTAAACTCTAAACATTAAAACAAATGCAATAGATTTTACCAATGAAGATGTACTTCTTTCACATAAAAAATCAGGCTCATACATTAATAATTAATCTATCAGTCTCAGGTATTTTGACGTCACCACGTAAACTATAAAACCCGATTTTCTTTTGCTGGAATGATTGTTGTACTTGTTGTGAAAGAATGTAATTAGTTTTCTAAGTGAATAGTTCCCTGTGATTCATAGATAAAGAAACAAGTTTCGAAGTGCGTTGTATAATTAAGGTTTTCTTTCAGGTTTATGGCACAATATTTTAATTTATGTTGTATATGAAAAAAATTCTAATAATCAGTATGAAAATTAATCAGACATATGGAAATTAAAAAATGATTTCAACCTAAAATATGGATGCCACATTTTTTGTGAGTTGCTATGATCTAACAAGAATTGGAAATATGAAATTAATATATAATTTCTAATTAAATATTTATCACATTTTATTAAATAATAAATAAAAATCCATGATTAAATGGAATTATTATGATTTTCGATAATCTCTTAAGATTATCAACAGGCCTAAAATAAAAGGGAAAATATATTTTTTAAATTATTTGATTATTTTTCAAACATAAGAAATAATATTTCTTTTTTTTATTAAAATCTGAAATTAATCTCATTTTAAATTACATTTATTAATGAGAATTTCAACATATATATATTTAAATATTTAAATTTAAATTATGTTCGTTTACATTTTTATCTTTTTGAAGATGATAACCTGACCTTGTTTGACTGCTAACAAACAATCTCCCAACATACGTCATTGCGAACAAACCAAGAAGTGACTTCTGAGACTCAAATACACATATTTTGTTTGTATAGAAGAAACAACACAATGCAAGTCGCGAAACACTACGCGATTCTGGATCTCGTTGTCGAAGCAATACTAACAAAAAATGCTTCAAAGAATGACTTTAGTTAGGAGAACCCGATCGTGCTGGCTTCCGGATCTGGCTGTGAAGGCCAGAACAAGTTTCTCGTTGTGAGAAATAACCGTTTGGACGAAAGGATCAACCGACTGCTGAATAGCGGTCCCCAATCCGGTTTGCTGCGGCTTCCCGGGCCGCGTGCATCTTTCCGTGACCCCCGATGCAGCTCAAAGTAGTGGATAATCGTCTCGGTTCGTCGACCGGTGACCCGTATGTGCAGTTGGTGTGGTAACATGGATCCGCCGTGCGTCGCCGAATTGTGTGAGGCGATGGCGCACGGGATTCGACCGATCAGGGCTGCTATAGCACAGTGTGGTTCAAATTATTATCCATTAACAAAATGACTGTTACCAAAGAAAAGACATTTATTTATCCGAATAGTTCAATTACAAAATTTAAACCTGTTACACTATTTTTTTTGTATTTAATTTAATTAAAGAAAAATAAGTTTTGAAAGTTTTTTTTTATTTCGATCGTTTGACCGGAGCACCACAGTTGTTCTTGGACAAACTGATATAATTGTTTATAATAAACTTTGTATTTTTTAGAACAACGATATCCAAGAGGGTTTAGTAGTACCTTCAAAGATTTAATTATTAATTCTAATTTATTATAACTAAACATTGCTTACTTCGAAAATATATAAACAGATTTTCTTCTATAAATTAATGTATAATTCAGGTCGTTTTAACAAGTTTTTAATGCCGATCTTTATTTTTGTTTCAACTACGGATATGAGAACGTACTTTATTTTAATGATAGGGTTGTAACCGAGGCGCTTAACTACATATAAAGCGAACTAAATTATAATATTACTCTTCTAAATTAAATACTAAATTATAACTGTTTAAGGAAATTAGCAAAAGTTTTGATATACTTCTTTTCAATTTATTACTTAAGCAGGAATAATTATTAAATAGCGCTAAAAAAATATTAAAATTAAAATTATATTTAAAATAATTCTAAAAACAATATGAAAAGATATGAAAAAATGCCGTAGGATTCGGAAATGTTTAACAATATTATTATATGACTTGTGTACTTTCGTTTTATGGTTAATCCGCACGTACAATCAAATAAAATAAATTATTAATGTTTTTATACCATAATAATATTTTAGTAAAATAGTAATACTTTCTTTATAATATGTAAAAAATATATTTTTTTTGTAAATAAAAAATATTGAGTGTTAATAGCACTGATACAATTATTTTGATAACATTTATTAACATAACATTTAGAGCCATGACAACTCTTGGAAGATCCTTCACAATTTGATGTCTTTCTGATTGATTTTTATTTTTATCTTTTTAATAATGATTATACAAACTAATTTTCTTTAACTTTCTAAAATATTTATTATCTTTTAATTTCAAAAATATTTATTACAAATAATAATTTTAAGTTACCTTTAAACCTCAGAATTTAGTAGAAATTATTTTAAAAAACATTTACGTTATAAGAATTTTAAATAAATTTATACTTTGATTCATTTAAAAAAATATTTTAACAAATTTTAAAAATGTCTTTCAATTAAAATTATACAAAATTATATTAATATCTTTTTTAAAAATATTTTGTAAATTTCATCATTTTACAATATATAAATTTTAATAAGATACATAAACAATAATGGCAAAACTTTCAAATATTCAAAAAAGCAATTTGGGACAGAAAAAATTTATTAATTTGAAATTCTTCTTTTGTTTAGCGATATATTTTGGTGGATTTTCCATCATATTCAGGAAAAGTTTTTCTATAATTGACAACCTTATATATAAATGGTGATTATGTTCTCGGTTTATATAAAGGATAATTAAATAGTTTCAAAAAAATGTAAGAGAGGCTTGTGTGAACATCTATTAAAAAAAATCTATGTATTTTTGTCACATTCAAACTACAACATTCCCTTACCTAACCTATATAATATTTGTCTAAAAAGTGTGTTTGTTTCTTTCTTTCTTTCTCGTCACGCTATTATCAAAATGTGACATTGTGGGGGAACTGAAGCGAATCCTTTTACGGAAGAAGTCAATCTGGATAGCCTGCATAGTGATGGTTTTGTTAATTCAGAGCTTTTGCCAAAAGACACCGGGAAACCGATGGAATCGACCGAAAATCGTGCAAGTCGTTAAATTGTTACATCAACTCCGATTTCGAATAATGCTGTTTTGGATGATTCATACAAGGAATTTCATGAGAATATTTATGACAATAGGAATAGCATATTGATTCCGTTGATAAATGATGATTTCTATCACTGATTTACTATTCATATGTCTTAAAATCAATTTAGCTTCAATTTACAAAATTTCGTTACCATCTGAATCACGGCTTATCGGTCAAGCTGAAATTTTACTATGATCATATATATGCTGATAAAATGCGAAATGGTGGAGGAACATGGAAGGAATCCGAGTTAAGTTGATGTCAGGCTGCATAGCCCGCATCGAGACGGTTCTGTCTGTGCAGCGTATTCGCCGAAAGGCTCCGAGAGCCGACTTAATAAACTGACTGTTAAATCCACACAGAATTCGAAACAATAAATTATAAATTATAATTATTACGATTTAAAAGTCTGAACAGAAACTTTCAAAGGCGAAAATTCAGCTCATCCGTCATATATGATGGGTCTTGTTCTAGTTAAATTTAGTGTTTCACAAATCACACTTTATTCGAATATCTTTTAAGATAAGAAAATTCTTTTCATGAACATTTTAGGATCTTCAAATTATTTTATGGCTCGCGGTAACAAACTGCAATTTTCAGTTCTTTCTAGTATTATCTATTAAAAAAAATTTTATTTTTAAGATATTTTGTGAAAAATAATTTAGTGAAAGCTTTTTTAAGAAATCGGTTATGTTTCGATATTTCACTCTTCATTGTCATCAATTATATGTTGTGAAATATTTGAAAATTAATTTTTTATTTTATAATCTTTTTAAAATGAAAGATTTGAAAATATAATTATTCTATTATTGAATATTAAAGGAAAATTATTTTTTTTATTAATTGAAAGATTTTAAGAATTTAAACGGTTTTACTTTGCTCATTTTCATTGTTATTTAATGGGTTTTAGTGTTTTATTAATAAAGGTTCACAGAAACGTCGCTCGGATTTTAAATCAAAGCCATTATCATAAAAAAGGATGAGTGTTGTGTTTTACAAAGGCTTAGTATTATCCTGCTTGGGTTTCAGAGTTTTTCGTAATGTTTTTTGGTGGATTGCTGTTCGGCATCAGATGTTTCAATTCTACTTAAAGTCTGTTGTATGCTGTACGCGATTTATTCGGATATAGGCAATAAAGAGCAACATGAATCCATTAAAGTCTGATTCATTATCATAATTCATCCAAATTAATTGAAAAATTTCTTCCTTTAACCAATATACATTTATATATATATATATACATTAATATATATGAAAAATTACTTTTAAAATTAAAAAAGCATGAAATTTGCATTTCAAAATTCTATAAAGGAAATGGTGTATCTATTCAAAATAAGTTTGATTTTTTGAATAAAATGTATTCTATATTGAATACGAATAAATTTATATTTATATATATATGTGTGTGTGTGTGTGTTATGCCGAATGTTTGTAATTGCCGAATTCGTGTAATCGGCAACAGTTTGCTGAAATAGTGCAATTGCCGAATTTATGACCTAGTCAATTTTTTCATTATTTATCTCACACCCCTTTCATTGGTTTGTTAAGTGTCAACTTCCGATAATTGACACATTAAAAATCGAATGATAATAATTTTTCATGAGCTCAAAATCCTCGTTCTCAGTGAACATGAATTCCATGTTGTGAGTTGACAGAAAAGAGGTTTTTATAGTCGAAATTTAAAGGATAATATTTATTTTCACCTTCAGGTTCACCCATAAAATGTTACTTATTAACTAGTGCATTGACGCTACTTTTTATAAAATCCTTGACAGATTTACAAAATTCAATTATAATAATATTTTGTCTTAATTACAAATAAACAAATCACATTTCCCATCAATTACTCGGGCAGTGTCAATAATCGATTAGACTAACAAAAATCATTTCCGAAATATGTTTTTTTTGTTTAGCTGAGGTTAATGAAAAAATAAACAATGTTAAATTTTGAATTAGATGTATAAATTTAATAATTTTTATTCATTTTGATTTTGCCGACATGGACCACAAATCATTGGTACCATTAGTGTCAGTAATGGCCTACTAAATTAGTAAGACCGTTTAATCGTTTTTTACAAATGTTAGGTCAATCCAAATTCTTATTTCCAGACAAATTCTTGTACAGAAATGCTTTATTAAATGATTTAGCAGTAAATAATAAAAAGATGTATTTATTATTCGCCATTAATGCTCAGAAAATCACTCGATAGATAAAGCTTCATCTTTTAAACATTTTGTAAACTTATAATATTTTTCTTGTTCGTAGTAGCTTGAAAACATAGTACCATTTTCCTCGTCGAAAGCTTGGCCTCTTAAACATTTGACTTGGACTGAAAAAAATCTGATTGTTTTTTTTGTTTAAACATTGACGGATAAAGTGAAAAATAAACATATTCTTATTTTAATTAAAGAATGAAAACTATGAATTGTTGTACTGGCGAAATTGACATCAAATACATTGGAAACTGACAACTCAATTTCTGTTCTCAAGTGGTTTTACAATTAAATTACTTTCCTAAACAAATTTCTTCAATTTAATTTATTAACCAAGTTGATTTGAATTATTTCTAAACAAACTTAATTTATATATTTTATCTATTTATGTTTTAGTTCTATATTTTTAATATTTAATTATTGGTTTAATATAATATATTTTTATTGTCTATCTATTTTTCCATTCTTTTTATTACCTTGCTTTCTATATATATATATATATATATATAGATAGATAGATATATATAGATATATATATAGATATATAGCATTCAAGAAAGTTGAACAAGCATGTCAAGAGTTCTTCAATTCGAAGCAGCCAGAATTGTGCTTGGACCAGATCCAAAAGCTTGCAGACCATTAGCAGACATTAGTCGAAAACGATGGACTGTACTTTGAAGATTAATTGTTATTTAAAATATATTAAATATATATAATATATATATATATATATATATATATATATATATATATAAAATATATATATATATATCTGTGTATTTTTGAAGGCTTTACTCAATCAATTTTCTTTTTACTTTGCACACTTACTCATTCTCGATGACAATAAATGATAATGTGAACATTTGATCAAACTAAGAAATCAAAAAAATATGTTTTTGCAAAAAATCGTTCTATAATTATCAACAAATGTTTAAACTGTATTAAATAGAAATGCTTTGGTTTTAATCCGTCCATGCTTTATAATAAATTTATTATGCTATTAGTAAATATTTAATTGCAAAATGGAGTTCTAAATTTTTTTTCGAATGAAATTACCCTTCTACAAAAGATTTAAATATTTACTAATAAATTGATTACAAAATGTCATAGTAATTTTACCTTCTTCTTTTGTTACGGTCGGAAACTCAGTATAAATATTAATCAGACATAAAAAACATATAAATCAAAGAAATACAAATCTGACATGACACATGTATTAAAAGCTTATAACAACATGATCGAATGTGAGTTGTAGTCAACGGTCCAGATTCGTGTGGATGTCGTTGGTATCCCCTTGGGTGATTATATAGAAGAATAAAATAGGAATAAAGAATAATACAGAAGAGATTATGCTTCAAAAACAAATTTTTCATATTAGGTTGTCCTAAAAGTTCCCAGTCAAGAATGAAAAATACAATTTTTGTGCAAGAATTTATTTTAAATAAATAACAATTAATCTTCAAAGTACAGTCCATCGTTTTCGACTAATGTCTGCTAACGGTCTGCAAGCTTTTGGATCTGGTCCAAGCACCATTCTGGCTGCTTCGAATTGAAAAACTCTTGACATGCTTGTTCAACTTTCTTGAATGCTTCAAATCGGTGGCCTTTCAAAAAGTGTTGAATGGATCGGAATAGGCCATAGTCGGATGGAGTGCAATCAGGGCTGCAAACAGGATGCGGCAGAATTTTGACTACATCCAATTCTTGAAACCTGCCCGTGGTCTCTTGGCGGTGTGCGCCTTGGCATTTTCTTGATGAAGCAGTGAACGTTTTCGGTTGATTAGGCAGGGTACTTCTCCTTGAGCTTCTTGTAGACACTGTCCAGCTGTTGACAATGGAGCTCTGCATTGATGGCCTGGCCGTTCTGAAGCAACTCAAAGTACACGACTCCCTCAAAGTTCCACCAAACGCATAACATGATTTTCAAGCAAAATCGATCTTGTTTTGGAACTGACGGCATTGCTTGACCCGGTTGTGTTTGAACAAGTAGACTTACTTGTCGTCCGACGTCACAATTCGTTTCCAAAAGCGGTCATCTCGTGGATTCTGTAGCAGTTGTCGGTAAATTTGGACTCTTTTATCGACCTATGCTTTGGTGAGTTCGTGTGGATCCTGACGCGGTTTCTTGTGCAAAAAGTCGAGCTGCTTCAAATGACAATGTATGGTTGACTTGCCAACTCCAAGTTTAAATGCCAAATCGCGAGTGCTTGACAAAGGTTTCATGTACAACTCTGCTTGCAAGTCATCGTTATCCAATTTTGTTAGTCGTCCAGAACGAGGACTGTCATTCAAGTCAAAGTTGCCATTATTGAAACGCTTGAACCAATCAATTGCCGTACTTTTTCCGACCGTTTGTGTACCTGAAACTTTACAAATTGCCTTGGCAGCACCTCGTGTTATCAAGCCTTTCTTCCCATAGTGACGCAATAGTGATTTCAAGCTTTGTAATCTTTTAGTGGTGGAACCATATAATGCTATAAATAAATCGATATATATCAATATCAAATAAATAATGCCAAAAAGAAATTTTTTAACAAATTGTATTTTCATTTTTGACCGTGAACTTTTAAGACAACCTAATATTTTTCCTTTTTCCAGTTTTACAAAATAACCTTTTTTTATAAATTATTGTTGTTTTATTTATCACAATAAAATTTTTAATTGAAAATTATTTTTCTATTTAAACAATTATACAATGAAATAACTCTAAATAAATGATAAAATTATATTATTTCTGAAAAATAACTTAAAATAACTTTTTTTCGAAAGAGGAAACAAATTATTATTATATAATTGCGTATTACAATTATAATTATTATAATTTGTTACTTTTACTTTTTCATACTCATTAGCAGTACTTATTTGAGTCGTATCTCTTTTTCTATCTCACTAACCTGAATCGAATAGTTGGATGAATATATGTCGGAATAATTAATTTTCTTTTATTAAAAAAAATAAATATAACAGTCTCAGATATCAAATATCAATAATTTTTATATAATAAAAAATATTTACTGTTTTATATAATTTTCATTTTTTATTAGCATTATGTAAAGTTAGTCTAATTATATTCTTTTTAGAAAAATATTTAAATAATTTATAATATATTTATTTTTCAGCAAGATTCTAGATGCGACTTCATATTTCGTTTTTTCTATTGTAACTTATTTTTTAAAAAAATATCATTACAATAATAAAATAATAATAATTAAATAGATACAAATAGAGACTGTACAAAATTTGTTACATTAAATATCAACTACTAATAATTAACAAATTGTTTTTTTTACAAATATTTTATTTAATTTTTGTAAGTATTTTCTTTTTAGACATTTATGCTAAAATAGGAATTTTTCAACATTTTGTAAAATATAAAATACTATATTATAATATATTTATCATTATATATATTTTCTTAAAGATTTAAATATAAAAGGATTATTTTAATCCTTTTGTGTGATATAAATTACAAAGATGATGTTTTTTCAATGATATTAATATAGATGATTATTTCTATTACATACGGAAAAACGAAAAAAAGGAAAATCCTCATCATTTTTTGAATTTGTAAAGCACAGAATAATAATGGAACGGTAATGTTTATTGGGGGTGCAAGCTATATAAATAATAGAAGTGTTCAGCTTCTTTTATCACATTAAACGTTAATGTAATGAATTCTGTGGATCAAAAGCATAACTAAGGGGTAAAAAAGGACACTATTTTTGCAAAAATACTGTTGAAGAGATAAAAACAGACAATTAATCTTTCGGCAAGTACCACTGTTGTTATAGGTATTATAGTAAAGAAAGGAAAGCAGGAATTTTATTAAATTCCTTAAAAATAAATTCAGTTAAAAAAATGTAACTAGAAAAAAGCAGTCAATTTATCAATAGATAAGCCATACACCATCACCTTAAAATTAATTTTTCGAAATTCCCGATGTTTATTCAAACTATTTATTATGATTAAAGACCTGAAAATGCTTGAATCTTTAAATTGACTGGAGAGCAATATTGTGACTGACAGATGGTACTGTTAAGGCTATCCGTACAAATCTTTTCATTTATACAGTATCATAGAAGTATCAATTAGAACTTGCATTGGGAATTGATCCAGCTAAAATTTATTGTCTGATAAGGAAAAAAGCTTCGGTAAGATAAAATTTTAATTTATAAAAGTCTATGATTTCATTTGATTCACCTGAACGTATTCATGTTGATTTCAGATTACCTTTCCAAATGCAAACTTAATAGAATGTTATTTTCATCTTTATCAAAGTGGTATTCGTCAGGTACAGCATCTTGGACTGAAAAATGGTTGTGAAACAAATGATAAACTAAGAATGACTAATCGTTACCCTTCTGTGTTGACCATGATTCCTCCTGGTAATGTAATAAATACATTTTAATATATTATGGAAAAGGTTCTCCAATAAGAAAAATTAAGAAAGATACTATTTTACTTTAAGCGTATAAATATATATATATATATATATATATATATGTATATATATATATATATACAGTAGCGCTCAAAATGATAAGGACAGCATTTTTTTCAAATTTTTTAAATGTTGCTTAAAAGACATAATAATAATAACAGTTTATATATAGTTTTGTTCATTTTTTATCGTAATTTCCAAATTCATTAATAGTTTTTATACAACTTTACCTATTTTCAAAAATCCAAACAAAAAGCATTTTTTGTGCAGCTCAAAATGATAAGCACAGTTTTATTAAAAATATAGTTCAGCATATACAGGAAAATATACAGGAAAATGATGACTAGAACTCTATAGTAATGTTCAAAAAATATAATCAATATTTTGTATGATATCCCTTAATATTAATTGTGAATTATTGTTCTTTTTTGTTTCATTTGAAAATAATGTTTATTTAAAATATAAGATTCAAACAATATTTTAACATTGTAAATATTTAAATTTTCTTATTGTTCATTTAATTAGAAAAGAAAAGTCATAGTAATGAGTAAAATTCTATCCTCAAGAACTAATTATTTAATTTGGTTTGATAGTAGATTTTTATTGTGTTACATCCTGTTATTTGTAGTATAAACGATATGTTGTAAGATAAAATCGATTTGTATAAGTAGATAGAAAATTTGGATGGATATAAATAATATTCTTGTTTTTTTAATATATGCACTTTTTAAATTGTAGCACAAATGTTTTGATTATGAAAAAATTTGCACACTCAAAAAAATTGAGCACACAATTGGCAAAAGCTTAGAAGGAACAATACTCATAAGGAATGTATCTTCGAGAGACAAATTTCTTAATAAAAAATTTAGTATGGACATTAATAATTTGTAATCATAGCTACCAAAACATTTATTGAAATAAGAAATATAAAATCTTTTGATAAGATTCAATCTGGATGAAATTTTTTTATTAAAAACAAAACTCATCTATTTCACAATATATTTACAGACAATATATTTCGATAGATTTACCATCATCTTCTGGTCTTTCGCTCCAGGTCTTTTTCTTTAACTTTTCTATATATGTAGTAAGTAGTAATAAACTAAGTTTCTTTTTAAATCAAAATGGTTATTTTAAATCCTTTTTTTAAAAATTAATAAATAAAAAAGTGGATAAAATACGTTTGAAAAATAATTCTGAAAACCAAATTTTTTATTTCTCTCGATGGTTCTAAGAAAGAATTTTAAGTAATAGAGATTAATAATATGCAAAAACATTACTTCATTGTACCTTATTCCGAAGGATTTAAAAACTTTAAAATGCATTGTTATAAGCAACTAATAATAAATTAAATTACAAAAATCACATCATGATGTCATGAAATTTCAAATACATTCATTGATTTATGAATATAAATATAATTGGTACGATACCGCATAAATTGAAGTTACTTCCCATCATCTCTGTAAGCGAATTCAAGAACACTATCAAACAGCGAATAAGAGTAACACTGCAGAACATAGGAAAAAACGTAAATGTGGTATTAATATTGATAATTAGGAGAGCGTCATGTGAAGAATTATTAACTAGGTCATTTTGACCTAAAATCAGAGTCTTAACCAGCTCATTGAGAACTTTTGATTAGCGTGATTTCATATAATCGATTATATTATCATTATTTTTTCATTTATAATCAAGTGAATTAAATTATTAAAAAGTGACCTGGAGATGACGATTGATCCGTCGAAACGTTTTGCATCATACTTATATCTTGAAATGGATGACTTTTGTTTTTTAATAAAATCTTTTAATAATTTTTAATATACTTATTCATATCTGAGCGATTATTGGGTTAGGGCCTCGGTGGTAACTCTCCCAATAAAACACAAGAACTAAAGGAATTACAAAATAACTAAATATTTTTGAAAAAATGAAATTTAAGATTCAGAGAATAAATTAAAACAACAAATTAAAAATTTAATGTTTATAAATTAAGTTTATAAATTGAGTTTAATCATTACAAGATCTTTAAACTATGTAATAATTAATAAAATGCAATTAAAATACGGTGTAATATAAAAAGTCAACTATTTAACAAATATAATACATCACATGCGTGCAATACAAGTTTTCCCGATTACTGAATTAAAAAATAAGTTTAGCTTACAATAACTACAATTAAAAAATTATACATCTCTTAATTCTTAAGAATCCAAACCATCCCACAAAATATAATCACGATAATATATAACTTTCAGGTTAGTGTTCTCAAACATTCAATTCCCCCTTATGAAATTGAAACGTTCACTTTAAACTGTGGTCTAAAGTCAGTAATATGACTCAAAAAGAGGACCTCATTGATAACTATTGCTTATCTGTTGCCGAATTATTAAGCCTCTTTTTTGAACTCACACTTTGAACTTAGCTAGCAGCTGATTAATAGAGATTTGAACAGTTTTTATATACAGGGTGATCATAAAGTAACTAACGGGGTTTAAACTGCAATAACTTTTTTTGCGAAACATTATGAAAATATAGTTTTAAATAACAAAAAAGCATTTATTAAAATTTAATAAATTTCAACAGAATAACCATCGACATCAATACAATGTTTAAGGTGTCCATGAAATGACTTAATGACATTTTGGCACATTTCACCATCTATTTTTGCTGCTTATTGACAAATAAAATCTTTAAGTTACTGAATTGTTTCTGGTTTTCTCTTATACACTTCATTTTTCAAATACTTAAACACGAAAAATCGTGTGGTGTCAAATCAGGTGACCTGATCGGCCAAACATATGGACCACATCGTCTCAGCCAACGTTGTGGAAATGCTTCATCCAGAAATTGTCGCACAATCAGTGAATAATGGGCAGGTGCTTCATTTTTCTGGAACACAGCTTTTCGTCTGCATGTTTTGATAACGATGGCATAAAGCAACTTTTTAACATATCCAGCTAAAGCACCGCTGTTATGTTTCCTTCAATAAAAATGGACCCATAAACACGAGTTGAAGACAACCCCATCCAAACATTAACTTTTTCACTAGCCTGTGACCTCTGATATGTTTCGGTTGGTGTTGCAGTGCCCCAAATGCGACAGTTATGTATGTTTACAACGTCGTTAAGATGGAAAGTTGACTCATCATAGAATATCAGGTTACTAAGAAAATTTTCATCGTTAATCGATTGAAAAATTGAGATTTTTCAAAACATTGACTATCCACAATCAATAATTGTAAGAAATTAAATATCCAGTAAATTCGTAACACCAATATCTATTCGTACCCAAATTTCAGATCTTCAAGATTATTATTTTCCATTAAATGAAAGCTAGGTCTATAGTTTGACAATAATTACACAGATGAATTATTTGCTAAATATCTTTTTCTATGAAATTTAGTTCTTTCGCAAGATAGCTCGATCGTTGTTTTTTTATATGTGTTTCATTGGGAATTTACTTTAAGCTTTGTATATTTTATTTTAATGCTGCTTCAGTAAAGTTTCAAGTCGTATCAAAGCGATCCATCAAGAGCTTTTTCTGAGGAATTTTCATGAGAACAGTGTCATCGTGCTATAAATTACATGTGATGTTAAATTGTATTTTGAAACAAGATTATTTTAAACAAATATAATATTTTGTAAATTAATATTTCGGAGAATAAGACTTGCTATTAGAGGTTACATCCTTTTCCAGGGATGCTGAGTATGGCTAAAGAAACGGAAGCTCTACTTGCTATCTACTGATCACTGTAAAAATAAATTTATGCATTATGTACGAAAATTTTCAATCGCAACAATGTTTTATTAAAAAGAGAATTTTTTATTATATTGAACTGACAACTCCAAACAGTAAACCTTTTTCATAACATGAGGTTTGACAGATCAAGCAAAATAAAATAATTTAATTAAAAATGAGTTTCTTCTACCGAACAATATTAAGTTAAAAATAAGCTAAGGCGAAGAAAATTATTTTAAAAAAAACTTATTTCAATAAAATATTAAAAATTCAAATATCAAAAAAGATTTTTGACTATAAATTATTATCAATGACAAAATAATCATTAACTGTCACTTTCAATTCAATAAAAACTGAAAGAAAAAAAAATAATATTTATTTGTAACAGCATATTTAAATTATTTATTTTCTTTTATTTTTAATTAAAATAACTTTAAATTTTGTATGATAATTTTTTTATATTTATTTTAATTTAATTTTAGAATATTTTGTTTCACCATCTCTGATTTTATAATATAATTTGTTTCTTATTTAAATTTTATTTTTCAAAAATTTGTCTTTTTCTTTTTCTAAAAAACTGAAGAATAGAAATTTTTCTCTTTGACTTGGAAATAAAAAGTACACTTGAAATATACAAAAATAGTGAACTCCCTTGACAATAAATAAGATAAATTTACTTTAATGTAATAAGTTTTTTTTTGTCTGAGATGTTGACTTAAAGATTATTTGTCATACAGAACTTAAATATAAATATAATAATTTTATTAAGAATTATTTTTTTAATTTTAAAAACCACTATTGTACTATTAAGTGATGCAGAAATTGAATTTATGAAATAGTTTGATCTGTTTCTAAGGTCCGATTGTAGTTCAAAGCTCAGTTCAAAATTTATACTTTCCATACTTTCATTTGACTTTTCTTTTAATAAATCGAAGTAATATTTTATTTTTCATTTTATTTCAGTTTCACTGAACGGAAGGTATTGTTCTAGTTCTATTTCTATCTAATTTTATAAATTTTGTGTTAAAGAAATATTTTTTGTTGAGATCTTGTGTATAAAATTATATGTATATATAAATATATACCATACGGTTGTATAAAATTATATATAAATGCCGTACGGTAGTCGGTGGTAACTCTGTAGTAGTTTTTGGTAAATAATAAAAATAATATTTTTAAAAATATTTTTAAAGTATTTATAAAATGAATTTGAATTTTTTTAGAAGCCTGAGGCTCCTCTTTCGGTCATTTCTGGGAATGAGAGATTATTACGTCTCATCCCCCGGAATGGTGCTGAATTTTGGGGGCCTGTAATGTTGCCTGAAAATTATATAAGAAAAGGAATTGTATAAAAGATTAAATCAAGGAAAAATGAATGGATGTTTCGGGATCCACTTTCGATGATTCCTGGGAATGAGGAACTACCGCCTCATTCCCGGATTGACTTCGAATTTGGGATCCTAGGGTCTTTTTTTTAAATAAAATATAAAAAATATATATAAAAAAAATATTAAAAAAAATAAAATAAAAAAATCTAACCTCAGTTTTGTGAAACCAAATAATAAAATTCTGGGAAATATTTTCCTATTGAAAGGAAATAAAAGTCGACTCAGTCGACTAATCATAATCGGTCATTAGGCCTATTAAGAACACCAACATGGCTTTTCAAACTTTTATTTTCATTACAATCAGAATTGTCTTTTGGACAACTCTCAGCAAAACTCTCGTCGTTCGACATCGTTCTAAATTGATAATTT
>MQRK01183933.1:1651-22605 GCA_001938485.1 Girardia tigrina | reverse complement strand
ATATATATATATATTTATAAATCAAATTTATATTTAAGAGACATTTGTGGTTAGAGTAGAATAATTATGATAAAATTACTGTTGTGTTAAATTACTGTGAACCAAAGCATTGAGATGCATTTTCCTGAGGCTTTCACTTTCTGATTGATACTTTTCAACTGTAAACATTTTGTTTGGTTATAAATTATCTTACAAACTTTTGTTCATTTGAATGTAATGTATAAATTCCTAATCGTATATTTATTAACAATAAATCATTAATAACAAATAAAAAAAGGTAAAAGATTTTAAAAATTATGAATGTCAGAGTCCCAATTCAAAGTTTGAAGAACAAATGTATTTGTCCCTCTTTTTCGTTAGACTATTCCATAAAATAATTTAATGGATAAATATGAAATAAATCATAAATCCTATATTTATTGAATTTGGAACATTAAAATCTTTTTTAATTACAGGTTATTGATGTTATGGTTTTTTTAATTGCTTTTATTATTGTATTATTTTTCCTATTATATATTATCGGTGCAAAAATGGATTGCAACAAAGTATTGGCTTCTAATGATATTAAAAAAATAATATTAAACTAATTTTGAATCGGTACAGTAGTAAACAAAATTGATATTTTAAGTAATATTTTTTAATATTAGCTTGATAAATATATAGCAAAATTTAAATAAAATTACCGGAGAAAGTTTATTAAAATTGTAATACTTAGTCAAAGTTTCCATAATCTTTCTACAATGTCTTGAAAACTAAGAGATAGGCACGTTTTTATTGTGTATAATTAGCTGGAGTGGGTAACATTTTGCGAAATCTCTCTCGAATGTAGACTTGCATCTATTTCCAGTATAAACTGCTTCTCAAAATCTGAATACGCCAGGATCGGGGTGTCAATTATTTTTTCTTTCAATTTTTGAAAAGCTGCCTCGCATTCTTCAGTCCATATTATCTTCTTGACTTTATTCTTAACACACAAAACCTCCATTCAGTTTTGAGTATTTTGAGTAATCTTTTAAAACTTTTCTATAGAAATTTGTCAGACCCAAAGAAACTTCTCAAATTTTTAATACATTAGGGGTTCTGGAATTATTAAAAGGCCTCAATCTTTGTTTGATAAGTTTCTATACCATTCTTATTGAATATATCCTAAAAATTGTTCTTTCTATTAAAAATTGCCACTTTTCTGGGTTAATTCTTAAACTTGTTTTCTCTATTTGATCCAGTACATGTTTTAATCGTTGAATATGCGCTTCTTTATTTTTTGCAAAAATCAAAATATCGTCTAAAGATATTACTGCCTCTTTCCAATTAAAGTCTCCCAGAACTTTGATCATTAGCTCTTGGAAAGTTGCTTGGACTGATGTTATCCCGAAAGGCATTCTTTTGAAACAATACAGACTGTTCTTTGTTGAGAATGCTGTTTTAATCTTTGATTCTTCTTCCACCTCGACTTGGTAGATACGCGTTTCCAAGATCAATTGTACGAAAATATTGCGCTCCATTCAGAGCGTTCAGAATATCATATACATTCGGCATAGGAAACGCTGGTCTGATGGCAATTCTATTCAACTAGCAGAAATCTACACACACTTTAGTAAAACCTCAATATAACGGTAAGAGTTGTAGAGTTGTGTAAAATTGTTTACATGAGATGACACTTGAATTTAAGCATGTAAATAATATTAACAGGATGTTTTTAATTTTTTACATTTGACAGGATTTTTGTCAGTTATATTCGAAGTCCGTTGTTTAGAGGTCCGTAGCGGGGGACACAGGCTCTCTCTGCCTCCAGTTTGCTGAATGCGGATAATAGTTCTGTAACTCGCTAATTCACGTTTGTCCAATTGTTCATATATCTTTCTTAGTAGAATATTACAGTGGTTCTCTCGAGAGCAGTTCCAACAATAATAGAGCTCAGAAATCTCACTTGTAGAGTTTTTTATCGCGAAATAACACACCACGAATAATAATCGGCGATATTTTTTATTGTGTTATAACGATTTGATATAATTCAATATATCTAACATCTGTTGTTTATTATTGGTATTTAATGAATTCTCAGACCAAAAAATTGCAGCTTCACTTTTACCGGTTTTTATATAAATTTCATCACTTTTTCTATTTTTTCTGTATTATTTAACATTTTTACGAACGGAAAATTTTTATTTGAATTCATAAACACAATTTCATTTGAATTCGCGAAGACAAAATTCATATTTGAAACTGAAAATATTTTAATGCAACTGTAAACTTAAGTATTCAAAATAATTGATCAGCAATCACACAATTTCAAATGAAGAAAAAACAGATAATTCAACTCGGTTCAAAAATTTTATTCCTTCCACTTTTGTTTTTAACAGAGAGCAATCTCTCAAACGCTTCCAGAATTGCGAAAAAATGATAAATATTCTAACAATATTTTGAAGCGCACAATCAAATCACTTCAAAATGATCTAACTTTGAATAGAAAATGTACAAATTGAATTTCACCTTTGTTTTTAAAGTAACATTCATTGTCTCATTTAAACAAAATTTCAAGGTCAATTTTGTTTTTAATCAAATTTTTCGACAAAAAAAAACAATTAATTTTTTAACATAATTCAAAATTTTTTTCTATTAAATTTTTTATAAGTTCACATTTAATTTATTAAATTTTATTTATTTATTTGTTAATTGCTTTTTTGTCTATTTAATTTTAATTTAATTATTTCTCAACAAACATCAATATTTATAGTAACAATAAAAATAAAAAAATAAATAAATCCAAACACTGTTCCAAATAATTTGTCATTTATCAGTTATTTCTGATCAAAATAGAAACTTTACGAGAAATTTTGAATTAAATGTGAAGGACAGGACGATAAATTTTAAGAAATTTCGAATTTTCTCAATAATTTGCCAAGATCTGTCTTTTCAGAGAGATTGGAATTATAGGTGGGGATAAATTAATTTATTTTTAACAACTTTAAATAATATTGATAATTAAACCGAGGTCAACCAGGTAACTGTGAGGTCGTAACATCACCAGTCCGTTATATAGAAGTTTTACTATAATTACAAAAGGAAGACAAGCGTTAATTTATCGAAGCTATGAGTATGTTAAGGAACGAAATAAGCAATCTGGAACAACATTTTAGCGTTGTAGATTTTATCAGTCGTTCAAAGGTAAAGCCTGATTGGTTACAAACGGAGATGTACTTCTATGCGAGAAAGAAGCCAACAATATGCATGAAGATAATATAATAGATTCTCTCGCTTGAAGAGCTGTATGTGAAATGAAAAAACAAATGAGAAATGTTCTTGCTACACCCACAACAGCTATCACTAACATTATGGTAACTTTGGAAGATAATATATTAGTTGGATTGCCAAAAAAAGGATTTATCTGAAATTATGGGTTTAGAAAAACTTATTATCTCTTATATAAAAAATAGACACTTTTCCAGAAGTTCCAACAGACAGATCATTTCTAATACCTCTTCAATTTAGTGAAATGATATTACATGATTTTGGTGAAGGAGATTTTAGAATAATTTAAATTGGTTTTCTCGTTCTTCTAGATGGATTATCATAGGCTAATTTGTTAAATGTTGATGGTACATTGAAGATTGTAGAGGAAATGTTCTTCCAATTATACACAATTCATTTTAATAAAGTTATAAATCCTGTAGGAATTTATTGTCTTTTACCGAATAAAACTCACGCAACATGTTCTAGACTTTTAAGGATTCTCCAAAATTTGTTACAAAATGCTTATCCACAAAAGATTCTTGTATATTTTTAAGGGGCATCCATTAATACTTTCAGAAATGCTTATCCATTGCAATTGTAACTGACTGCTATTTTTATCTTTGCCAGAACATGTTGAGAAAAGTAAGTAACCTTTGTTTGAAGTCATTATATGAATACAATGATGGTATCAAAGAATTCGGTCGAAGTTATTCAGCCTTTGTATTTGTATCATTTAATCATGAGTGGACAAATATTTTCGTTAATGGTCCGAATGAACTTTGCGAAAATTTGACTCAGGCCTGGGATACATTTCATTCAGTTTTCAAAACAATAGGCCTATCACGAAAAACGGTCTTAAATGGAAACATTTTGTTTCATTAAATTTGATTTAAATGATATTCACTTTAACTGTACACTGGATGGTGAATCATTAACATTAAATGAAAATGGCAAACTAACTAAAGATAAATCTTTTGAAATTTTATTAGTCTTCAAAACGTCATTTTTAACGCCGGGCTTTCCCGCGGTTCGGGGTTTGCTCACCCCTGCACTAAATCTTTTTTTATGAATCTTTTGAATATTTTTGCTGACTTTCAGCCTCTCCTAGCATTGATGAATTAGATGAACTTATGACATTCTTTGATCGAACATATATATGTGGAAAAAACATAAAAGCTCATGATCCAATTTTTCAACTTATTATGTTCCAAGTAGAATGTTAGAACCAATATTTAGCTGGGGTATCTTGGAAAGCTAGAACTACAAACACTGTTGAAGACTGGCATTTTACATTACAATCATTATTTTCTTGATATCATCATACTACTTTGAAATTCCTGTGTGGATTAGAGAAGGATATGTTGCAACAAAAACCACTATTTTCCAAGCATCTACAGGACTATTACAAATATCTTTTATAAAATATCGTCATCTTAACCCAAGAAGCATAACCATATGACTAAGTCCTGAAAAGATAATCATAAGCTTAAGGGGCAGATGCTTCTTGGACCGATGTATTTTATGTTAGTAAATTATTTTTATTTTATTTGATATAATTGACGATACACTGACGACTGAGTTGACTGAAAAAAACAGCTAAATTTCACGCACCGATTTAAAAGAGATAGCGATATGTTCACGGCGTGGGCTCCTCTGAGACGTAGGTTATCTATCTAGGGTTAATGATAGAGTTTCGAGAGTGGTGATGAGTTATGTGGTGACAAATATTTTGATATGTATCATTTTAATCGTTTAGCTTTAACGTTCATAAATTATTAATCAACATCTTAATAAATGATATTCATTGTTATTTTATTATTATTAATAAATGATAAATAATTGTTAATTTCATTTAACTATTTAAACTTTCTTTAACCTATACAATTTAACGATTATATGTGATGCGATTAAATTATATTGCAATGAAATAATTATATAAATATATAAATTATATAAATATAGATATAAGGATAAAAATATATTAAAAATTTTAATTAAAAAAAATATGGAAATTAAAAATTCACAAAATAATTCAATATTAAAGTAAAATAAAAATTCAGACTAATTAATCAATATTTTACTTAGGTCGTACAATTGATTGACGACAAGCAAAGATTTAAAAAATTTATACACAGTAAATTCCTCTAATGAAAATAAGAAACAAAATTTTCAATTTGCATTGAAACAAGAAATGAGTCTAATTTTAAATATAAATATTCCTAAATTAAAAAGAGAATCATTTGAAAGCTTTTCTATTTGTACCACTTTTCGACATTGACCTACTCGGAGCTTTATTATTTTCATTTCTATTACAATTTATCATATTATATCTGGTTTTAGAGTTCAGAAACACTCTATTCGATTTATCTTTAATTTCTTTTTTTATGTTTCTCGTACCCGCGATCATTTTTTGTTTTTGGAAGGGCGTCGATACCATATTTTGAATCGACGCTACCGTATGCCGACTTACCGATGGTTTTGGAATCATAATATTCGCATTAAGACAATTGGCTGACAAACTTCGCATCAATTTTGATTCATCCGTACTCGTAATCAACGAGCCATCAGAAGTCGGCAACTTTTTATAGCTCGATTTGGGACTCCTTGACCCTACGGGGATCGGAGAGTTGATTTGCTTCTGAGATCTTTTTACCTCTAATAATAAGTTTTTCATTCGATTAACAATCTCATCACAAACCATTAAACTATTAATTGTTTTCTTTTCTAATGATTTCGCTCGCATGAGACTTTTCGATTCGGCCGGTAGACACTCTTCAATCATGGACGTAAGATTATTTGGTCTCGTTCTTTTTATAGCTGGTTTACTGTAATATATTTCAGGATGAGTATCGACTTTCAGCTTAGGAATATCAACACTTTTACGGTTCCCAGATTCGATGACCTTTGGTTGATATTTTTTACTTTCCAAATACCTTAAAGCGTCATTTAAATCCGATGCCCTTTCGTCTTGTTTACTGGGTGAATTAGAATTACGTGGAAATCTTTGGATCTGAGATTTCCTTAACAATGGTTCTTCATTCTTATTGTTTTCCAAAAGTTTGCGAAGAACACAGTTAACAATTTTCTCGAAAAGACTCTCATCCATTTCAGAAGAAAGATCATTCGATTCACTATTTTCATTCTCCATATTTCCATTGTCAATTAAATTTTTTAAATATCTATTTATATCTGGAAAGTCACTTTTTCCTGAGGATCTATCGACACTTGTTCCCCTTTTCGGTTTCAAATTATCTCCTTCCATTAGGCCTAACATTTTACAAATTTCCTTCAACGCCTTATCATTCAATTCCTGTTTTTCCGAATTACTTAAATGATTTTGATCTTTATTTTGACAAATATTTTTCAATAAAAGATAAAAATCTTTCGGGACATTAACGGTATCATTTGGGACATTAAACTCCTTTGGTATATTTGTATGGATATTTGATAAAGATTGTAGAAATTCTTCGCTTTTTGATAAAATATTTTTCAAACGATTTAATAAATCATCTATTTCTTTATTTGTCATTTGATTTTGAGAACCTTTATTTTTTATACACTGTTCAAGTAGACTCTTCATTTCATTTTGAATAGTTTTTCCTGCCAAATTTTCTTCAATCAACCTCTTCATTTGGTTCTGAATGTCATTTCCAAGACAACCCTCCTCAATCATTTTCCTTATTTGGTTTAAAAACTCATCTCCATTCAGTCCTTCATTAAAAGGTTTGCTTATTTGATTTTGAATACCACTGCCAAGTAAACCATCCTCAATCATTTTTCTAATTTGGTTTTGAGTATCATTTCCAATCAGAGTATTGTTGATCATTTGTCTTATTTGATTCTGGGTGTCATTTCCAATTAAACTATCTTCAATCATTTGTTTAATCTGGTTTTGGGATTCATTTCCATTCAAACCACCATTAATAGTCCTTGCTTGATTTAGACTTTCATTTCTTATGATTTTTTCATCTAGTATTCTACTTATTCGATTTCGAGTACCATTACCCTGCAAAGTGTCATCTAGTGATTTTTTTAACGGATTTTGTCGACCATTTCCAACTAAATTTGCTTCATTGGCTTTCGTTATCAGATTCGAAGCAATGCTTCTCAAAAAATTATCATCCATCGACTGTCGAACTTGATTCTGCTCGCTATTCCTTTGTAGACTTTCGTCAATCATTTTTTTAATATGGTTGTGAAGATCATTTTCAAGAAAGGTGTCTTGGGTTATTCTTCCTGATGCTAAATCATTTGGTTTTTCCGTTTGTGTAATATTTCGTAAACTTTTATTTAACCTCTCTTTATCTAAGGAAATATAATCTGGTCCGACTGGATTTTGTAACTTTTCCAAATTAATATCATCGGTTGATAGAGATGTTATGTTTCTGTCTGTCAAGTACCCTTTCGTATTTTTACTGGAGACATTTTTCAGCTGATTTTCGGATTTCCTTGCAACTGATAAAGGTTGTTTGCTTAAATCTAAAAAATTGTCTTCAGTCGGTTTTTTGCTAAGTGAGTTTTTATTAATATATTGATTTATGGAGCTTCTGAAAGATGAAGAGATGTGTCTAACAGGAGCAGGTACGTTCACGTTTGGCTTTGACAGTTTTTTATTTAAATCATCTGATTTTTCTAAAGTTTTCAGAGATTTTCTAATTCGTAAAGCATTCAATAAATCGTCACTATTTTCCCATGAAATCTTGTTGAAAAGATGGAGCAAATCTGGTGTTTCATTTAGATACTTTGCACTGAGATCGTTTGACGTATCTTGAGAAGATTCTGTTTCATACGAACTTGAAGAACTATCTTCTTTTTCTTTTGATATTGACTTATCAAAAGTAGAAATTTTTTTATCACGGTCGAAAGTTGAAGACACTGAGATACTATCTTTCTTTTGATGTTTTTTACTCTTTTCGTCTAATATATCAGTTGCTTTTTTAGAATCTATTTCTACATAAACAGCTTCCGTTGGAAACTGATCAATCTCTAAGGACTCATTTCCTTTTTCATTATCCATATTTTCTAAATCTTTCAAGAGTTCTGAGTTTCTTAACTCATCATCTTTAGATAAATTACTTTTTTTTCTTGAATCTACGGCTTGATAAATTTCAATCTCACTACTTAAATTTTCATATCCTGTATTGGTTTGAAAGTCTTTTGAAATCGAATTTTCAGTTGCTTCTCTTAAATTAGTATCTGACTTTTTCTGATTATCTCTGGCAGACAAACGACCACTTTTCAATCCATTTTCTGTTTTATTTATATTGTCTCTTCCTGGTCTACGTGGTTCTCTATCGTTAGAGTCAGGGGATTTTTCTTTTCCCAAAAGGTTTTTAGAAGGATCATATGAATTTAACATCGACTTATTTTTAATTTGTGAGGACCTTCCCATAGCTGGGGAATCTTGAACTATAAGATGTTGTTGTTCTAAACTTGGAGGTGAAACTAATGGGACTGATACTTTTTTGTGTCCATTTAAGTTAAAATTCTCTAGTAAATCGTTTTTCGTCATTATATCATTCTCTTCTATATTTAACAAAGTATCTGATAATATGTTTGTTGACGTTGAATGGCGGATTTCGTCTCTTCCGGATTTATTTTTCATTAACCAATCTTTAACGAGCTTTTCTATAAGCTTTACGTTCTTCATATGACCACTAAATGATGTTGCGTCTAAACTGTTCCCGATGGACTTTAAAAAAAGTAAACTAGTTCCAGAATTTGATGTTTTACCAGACCTTGCCAGAGAATTTCGTTTTCCATTTTGTAAACCATCCGTTGCACTTGTTCCAGTTTTCAGTAGGGAATTTCTGTAATCATTCTTGAAACTATCCTTTCCACCTGGTGTAGATTGTAATTTTGAATTTCTCTGATCATTTATAAAAGTATCCTTCACAACTGTTGTAGATTGTAATTTTGAACTTCTATGATCACTTAAATAACCATCCTTTCCATCTGGTGTAGATTGTAATTTTGAATTTCGATGATCATTTAAATAACCATCATTTCCACCTGGTGTAGATTGTAATTTTGAATTTCTATGATCATTAATAACGGTATTCTTCACAACTGTTGTAGATTGCAATTTGGAATTTATATAATCACTTATGTCATCCTTTGCATTTGTTCCAGATTTTGATTTGGAATGTAGATTATCACTTTTCAAACCATCTTTTGCACTTGGTCCAGATTTAAATGGTGAATTGAAATGATCACTTCTAAAACTTTCCCGTACAATAGAGGTTCGTTTTGAATTAATATGATCACTTTTTAAACCGTTCATCACATTTTGTAGATTAGGTGTTACGTTGTTGTCCGGAGAATAATTTTCTTTTTGAGACAAAATATTGACTCCTAATTCATTAATTGAATTTTCTAATATCACCAAAGAGTTTTCAGAGTTAAGAGGGGAAAATATAATCTCTGAGGAACTATCTGAAAATCTGTCCACTGTGTTTTGTGACATCCTTTTCATTGGATCTACAGTTGGTAAAGTTATACCAAAGGTTTTTGAATGTCGTTTTTCATCAAACGTTTTGGTCAATTTTTTCAGCAATTTTTTTGGTAAATTTCGATTTTTACCTTCATTATTCAAAAGTGCATCTCTGTCAAATATACTATCGACATTTCTAACTCTTTCGGAAATTATTGATCCTCTTCTTTCTCGTTCTTCATTTAATTGTTGTCGTTTTATTATTGACTCATGTCTTTTAATCATTTCTTCCTTGATTTTAGCTGATGGATATGTATCATTTTGAGCCATAAATGTATACAGTAATGCTTTAAGATCTTCCATATCAATCGCGTTATTTGACAGTCTTTTAACAACAATTCCGTCAGACTCTTGAAGAAGATTAACATAATTTTCGATAAGAGACCTTCTTCCTTCAGCTTCCAAACAAACAATTGGATCTCCATGACAAATTGGACAATCGGACATAACAGATATATCAGACGACAATGATTCTTCTTCAAAACTTCCTGAAAAACGGTTAAAAGATTTATTTGAAGAATGCCTTTGAAAGGATTTAAGAATCGAACTTCCATCATTACTAATAGATTTTCTGATACTACTTCTAACACTGTATCTTCTATCTAAACCGTCTGTAGACATAGTCGCTCTAATATCAGAAAGAGCTTTTCGGAAAACATCACTGTGACTTTCCCTTCTTTGCCTAGAGCTATTTCGTTTGTCGGAAGCATTTGGATCATCATTACAATAATTTCTTTCAGCAAGACTAGATCGTCTCTTAAAATTATCCCAAGTATCAGAGTCAGCTTTATTGCAAATTACCTGACTTTGAATATGACTTTCAATATGATAATAATTGATGCTTTCTACTAAATCAAATTGAGTAAAGTGGATATTACGACGGTAAGATAATAAATTTTCCAAATTAAGATTAAATAAATCCTGATTGAACATATTATTAATCAAAGAAGAATACATATTGATCACACTAAGTGAAGGTCGAAAAAATAAAAATTCGTATGTAGAAACAACTGGTTTCTCACAAATTTTTTTAAAATCTACGTCTATAGAATTTATAATTTTTATTTTTTTGAATAAAAAGGTGTCTTTTACCAAATTAGGATGAATAAAATCTTTGACTCCACTACATACTATTTCTACAGACTCGTTTTTCGTTTCCGGATTGAAAGAATCTAATTTATACGATGAATGATACTTTTGTATTCGTTTTATTTGTTTACTAGAACTATGTTTGACTACAGTTTTGGCTGCTTTAGAAAAAGAGTTTCCTTTAAGCAACTTATTTTGGTCTTTAGATCGGTTTAAGGAAACGTTTAAATAGTTTTTATCAACAAGTGTATTGGAAGAATAGGAGTTTACCAGATAGGGTGAAGTGGATTTCCGAAAGTGTTTGGATTTAAATTTCTTGTGGTCTCTTTTTAAACAGTTATCGCCACTGGATATGGAGAGAGTGTACGTATTAACTGACAAGGATTTATCTTCTTTATCATTGTTTTGAAAACTTGATTTGGATTTCCTATATTCTTGTATTAAACGATGAACGATTCGCGACATAACCGGTTTAAGTTTATTTGATACAAACTGATGATCTGAACTAGTAGTAATACGATCAAGACGTTGGAGATTGGTGATCTTGGGACTTATGTTTCGTATATCTTCACCGGATGTGCATGAATAAGCAAAACTAATTCTGTATTGTCGTATTTCTTTTTCGGTTTTATTTTTCCGAGATTTCAATGGTATTTCATTATTTTCTTGATCTACCGAAGCATTCAGTTGTTCTTGATCTAAAGACTTGTTAAATTCCAAGGACAATAATGGATTTGGAAAATCTAAACATTCATTTTCTTTTAAAAAAGAACTTTTGGAACAATCCTGAAAGTCTATTGAACCGGCATATCTGATTTTAACTCTATTTGAATCTATTTGTTGAATCATATATAGAAAGTGATGTGAATATTATCAATCGATAAACAATTATTATAGTAATAATAAAAAAACGTTTGAATATAAATTATTAATATTTAATAAAATATAAAAAACATCAACTTTTTACACCTGTTCTCGATTAAATATACCGTGTAGGCATTTGGATATATTCCTGTATATAAAAATATATTTAAAATTTAAAAAAAATAAAGTTACCAATTAGAATCGACCTTGTATGCATTTATATAGATCATACATCATTTGAAAATGTCAAAAAAATATAAAATTAATTGCACACAAACAAAAAAGGCATGTATTGGCAATACATACCTGCAATGCATTATCATAACATCATACACACCAGCATACAAACATAATTTTGGAGCATTAAAATATATTCATAAGCATTTGCTTATGACAGCTCCCACATTTTAAAAAATAACTAGAAAAAGTAAATTTTTAAAAAAATAACGCAAAATAGCCAGATACGAGTAGCTTAATGATTACTGCATCAAAATGGATTTGGGAAATATTATCCCTAAGTTAGTGCCCATCTGTCACTAGGACTTGATGTGCACGAATGATAAGACGAAATGGAAATTTATCTGAAAAAGCTTCATTACATCGGTTTCATAAGCATAAAAATATTCTTTAGAATTCTATACTCATCCCCTACTTTTTGATTAATCTTCAAGTGTTTCAAGATCCATAGGATCAGTAGACAGTAAATCACACATAATTTCCATAAACCAATTCTGATGGTCAATGAATACTCCTTATTGTTTTTCTAAGATTATTAAATTCATGCATACGATCTTTATATACAAAATAAACAAAATCAGAAAATAAAAAGCAAATATTCCTTAAATTTTATTTAATAATAACATAGATATGCTTCTTTGAACAAAACTACAAAACGTGATCTTTTCCTTTACCAAATTGGTATTTTAAAATCTAAATGCGACTCGCAAATATCTGGCACCACCAACATCAAACTCCAAAGTCTCTCTAGCGAGTCAGAGTGGATACCGCATGGAAATTCCGACATGATTCTGTAGTGATTAATGAGGTACGATTTCGGTGCAGCTAAATCCGAGTTGACACTGCCTGACTTCTTTATGTAGCCAATGTTTTTGATGAATGTTTTTGTCGTAAACATCGGAAATTTCCAGTAATTGAAAAGAAACTAGCAACAGTTTTGATGTCCTCTCTTACGTCAGATGAAATGAGATTTATTAGAAAAGATAAACAACAACTTTCTGGAATTTACACAACAAATTACAAAGGTTTATACTTATCTAAAGAAAAGATTTCTGACGCAGGAACTGTACAAAATGCCGATATAAAGTTAACCCAATATTTGAGTAACAAAATGGATTTTGCTTTTAATTACAATCAGTTAACAATTGAAGGTATGTATAGAGAAGTTATATTAAACGATTGTAAATTAAATAGAGAAATTTTAAAAAATCGAATGGGACTTGTTTTCACTAATCCAACACTTGTAGCTCCAATGCTAATTTCTGAAAGTGGAGTATTTGGAAGAGTTTTAGGAGAAGCTTTATTCAACTATAATGCAAAGAAGTCTCGGTTCAACTAATCAAACATAATATTTGTAGAAATGAACTTTCAGTCGTATTTGAAGGAATATTGAGATTCGTGGAACCCCAGAACTCGTGTTATATTAGAAAATGGTACAAAACCAAAAGAGTTAAGTTGTAATGAAATAGTAGCTCCACTGTATAGAATAACACCAGATAGTTGGATTGCACTACCAAATAACAAAGAAGTTAAAAATGTGGAAAAATTGGAACTTACAAAATTAGAATATTTAATCAACTTCACATCATTAAATCAAATGTCATCAACTGGTATATATTCACCAGAGGAAGAGGAAGACGCACGTAGAAATTTATTGTTTCTCTCAAACGGGAAAGGATAGTAACAGAAATAGTGGATACAATATTACCAGGAGGAGTCGGTCAAGTGAATTATGATAACTTTTTGAGCATCGATCATTATCAAAAAGCTAGTTGGAATAATATGAAAAGAATTTGGGGAAGATTTGTATTTTTTGGTCAAGCTTGTGCTGGTCTTGTCGGAATCTACGTGATATATGTGATGATAAAAATAGTAATAACTAAGTATTATCAACGTACCGATTGTATACCATAGTGGGCATCTCTTGGCAACTGATAGTTGGATGTATACCAACTATTGCAAAGTTTTTAATAATTCACCATCATAGTAAAGACATTGATAAATTGAAATCACAAATTCAGCAATGTAAAAAGCGGAAAAAACGATAGAGTTCAAGAGGACATAATAAAAGAGTACAATTTGAGACAAGCTCTGAGAATTTATATAGTGATCCTAATGTAACTGGTGATGATAAAATGATAATGAACATAATTTAAAAACAACGGATCAGCCACCGCCAACTAACGGTATTTCAAAACAAGAATGGGCAGCTTACGAAAATCAAATTCAAATATTAAGTGAACAAGAAGCAACTGAACAAAAAATATTTTATCCACCACCAAATGTGAACAATTTTCCTTCATATCCATTTCCTCAATTAAAAGACATGAAACCAATTGATCCGGAAATGGGAAACTTCAAAGATAATCAAGATAATTATATCGAGAAAAGAAATCAATGGGGCGTACCAAGTAATTACGTATTTACAGTTAAAGCAAAGTCTGGAAGTAGACCAACTTTAATGGTACTATTTAATAATAGAAAAATGTTGGCGTTAATTGATACTGGATCTTCAGTTACGATAATAAATGAAAAAATGTTATTAACATCAGAAAAAATAAATATCTTGTATTGTATTTTTCCATTGTATTGTACTATCTGATAATAGAAGGATGTGTTAAGGTACAAATAGCGATTGGAAATAGAATTGTAGACTCAAATGTTTTTGTTAGTGAGGAATGTCCTGAAGAATTTTTGAATGGAATGGATTTACTCCAACAATTGAAAAGAATTTCGATTGATTGGAGTAGTGGAAACCTAATTTCAATTCCATATGGAGAAGTTTTACATGAAGTTACTGATGTTTTTATAAATGAAAATCTAAGTATACCTTATCGAGCAGAAGTAACAATTGATACTGAGGATGATCTTCTTTTTCAACCAAATAAATCATTCATGGAAAAATAAAATGTTTCTTTAAGTAGTCAATGTATATCAAAAAACAATTCCGGTTAGATTTGCAAATTTCGATATTAAAAATACTGAAATAAAACCAAATACTAAAATCGGAACAATTACAAGAGTTCAGTAAGCATAATCAATGAAATCAAAATCCTGTGATGTAAAAAAGTATGACAAACCGACAAATAATAGTCCGAATTTAACTCCAGAAGAAAGAAAAAGATTTACTAAACTATTAAGAAAATATGATCACGTATTTGCGAAATATGAATATGATCTGGGAAAAACTCATATTATTGAACATGAGATACCACTATTAGATGAAACACCAATCAAACAAAGACCTTATAAAATACCATATGCCTAACAAGAAGAGTGCACGAAACAAGTAAAGGGAATGCTTCAACATGACTTAATTAGACCTAGCTTTTCACCTTTGGCATCACCTGTGGTTTCGGTTAAAAAGAAAGATGGAAGTCAACGTTTTTATGTTGATTACAGAAAGCTCAATGCTGTGACAAGAAAAGATACATATCCTTTACCTTTAATTAGTTCCATATTTAATCGTATTGGAAAAGTCAAGATAATTTCAACAATCGATTTACATTGTGGATACTGGCAATTCGGTATTAAAGAAGAAGTCAAAATGAAGACTGCTTTTACTGATGGTCATGGATTGTATGAATTTAATGTTCTACAATTTGGATTAACTGGAGCACCACCTCTGTTCCAGAGAGGATTGGATTTTATTTTTATGGATGTAAATCATGTAGTAGTCCATATAGATGACATAATAATCTTCTCAGAAACTTTTGAGGAACATATGTATGATGTAGAAAAAGTGTTAGAAAGGTTAGAAGCAGCTGGTTTAAAAATAAAACCTTCCAAGTGTGATTTTGAAAAATTTCAAGTGTCTTATGTTGGTCATACAATATCAAAAGATGGGTTGAAACCCAATGATGACAACATTTCAAAGATTTAAAACTGCACCATACCAAAAAAAACATAAAACAATTACAATAGTTTTTAAGGTTAGCAGGTTATTATAGACGATTCATAAAAAAATTTTCACACATCACCAACCTGTTAAATTCGTTATTACGTAAATGCTATAAATTTGTTTGGAATAAACCACAACAGGAAGCTTTTGAAACTTTAAAACAAAAATTAATTACCAAGCCAATTTTGAGATATCCAGATATGTCCAAACCTTTTCTACTGATGACAGATGCAAGTGGATATGCTATTGGAGCAGTACTTGGTCAACAAATGGAAGGGAAAAAGGATCATGTTATTGCATACGCAAGTAGATCATTAAAGCCTCACGAAAGAAGATATGCTACTATAGAAAAAGAAGCTTTAGCAATTGTATTTGGTGTTGATACCTTTAGGCAATACCTGTATTGTAATGACATTATTTTATATACGGATCACAGTCCTCTACAATGGTTAATGAATCACAGAGATTCAGCCTGCAAATTAATATGTTGGGCTTTAAAACTACAAGAATAGAATATTCAAATACGATATAAAACGGGTAAAGCTAATGCCAATGCAGATAACATGTCTAGAATGAACCAACAATATGAATTTAAAGAAGGAGAAGTCATTCAAAATACAATCATCGCAGCTGTGAAAAAAGTCGCCAATATCGATATTTTTCAGGAGGATTAACTAAGGGGCAAAAAAGTCAAAAAGATTGTGAAAGAAGAAAATAGAAAATATGAAGCAATTAAAAAAATTAATTAATGAAGGTGAAAAGTATTTTGTCTATAAAGGAATATTGAAATATTTTGATGGTCAATGTGAAAAACCGAAAGTGTCTTCACTTTTTAAAATAAAAATCCAAGAATAATACTAAAAATTTATTTTGAACGACTAACAATTTAACTTTTTATTTCATCAATTTATAAATCAATTTAATTCTATTATAGGAATTAAATCCTATATCCAAGAGTAGGTCACTACACAAGCCCCCCTTTTGTAAGTGGAGCGTTGTTTCAAACACTTTGAAAATTATGTTCGAATCTTGATTTGATTTTGTTACGGAATTCGTTATTTAAATGTGTGAAATCAATTTCATCAAATGGTTTTTTTGCACAAAATCTGATTCGTTTCTGGTTTAAAATTGTTTCGATGCCATTTGTGATCAAAAGGAAAGAATTTTTTTGATTTTTCACAAGGTTGTATGGTCCGTCGAATCTGCCAGTTATGTTATCTCTGACTAAAGCTCCAAAGTCAGAGAAAGTATATGTTAATGTTTCATTGATTTCCTCAGTTAACAATTTGTTGATGTTCTTAATTTGACCTACGGAAGTGATGTTGTTAACTTGATTTTGTTTTTTTATAAATGGATGATATTCCTTTTGATAATCGTGTTTTATGCAACTGCTGATGTCTGTGGTGAAAGCCGTTACTTGATTTAAAATATGAAGATTTGTTTGGCTAAGAACATGATTTTCTTTAATTTCTTCGTGTTGTGTGTAATTGTCCTTGTGGGTTCTGGATGATAAGTTTTCAGTCGAAGTGGTCTGTACTGTCTTGTTCTGAAATGTTTTGTTAAAAGTTTTAACGTCATTTTGAGGAATACGTAAAATTTCGTGTCCTGGGGTCATTGGACTCAACAAATGTATTGTGGTATGTGTTACATCAGGAGAAAGATTCTGGGATTTTGTAGTAACCACCCCATTTAATGTTTGAGCAGTCGTATTGGAACTATTATTACTAGAAGATTGTAAAGGAGATTGAGGAGCTGCTGTTAATCCAGCTAATGTAACACATGTTGTTGCAGTGGACGAATCAGTAGACTTCGGTTTAGTTTGTAGAGATGCCACTTGTTGTGCATAATTAGGGTTAGGTATTACGGCGGCAGGAATTTGATGAACGTACTGAGGTTACTGTAAATACATCGTTGTGGTCGATTGAGGTAACATCATAGTTGCATATTGTGGAGACATCATTGTTAAAGCTGAATAATGTTGCACAGGAACCTGACATAAAGTTGATTCATTTTGCAAAGCATGTGGAACTGGTCCATTATATGAAACTGTTCTAGAAATTTCTTGTCGAGGATATAAATGTTTCTTTCTTACAACTTGTTTAATGTTCAATTTTATCTCTTTAAAGATCAATGTTTCAGATCCATTCTTGGTGAGATTTTCAGCAATTTCTTCATTTTCAAAAGTCACAAATCCATAGCTTCTTTTCGATGGTTTACGTCAATAAGATCGCGCACAAAAGGTCGCGCTTCAAAAGGTCGTGCACAAAACGTCGCCAAACAAAAGATCGACGGGCTAAAAAGATAGCCGCGTATAAGATCGCCTGCAGACCGCATTAATATCGCGCCACCATACCTTAATATAAATTTTAATACTTTCTTTTTCAAATTCTTATATAAGATATGCAAGTAGTACAAAATAGTTACGAAAATCAATTTAGACTAATATCAGAAGAATAAGTAAAAAATATTAAATGTTATTATAGTAAATTATTTTGTAAACGTCTATAGTAAGCTTACGGACTATTTTCTTTATTTTTAATTTTGCAAACTCAAGTTGTGAGCAATACCCCTGAGATAATCGGTTATTGGTCGAAGTCCATAGTCTGCTACAATAGTTTTGATCCGGTCAGTGGTGTCTTTATATACCCGTTTTCCAGGTGGAGGTTGCTGACCAGAAACGTATTGCTCCAGCCTCATTTCTGTTCTTTTTTTATTCCGTCAATAAACTTCCGGATGGTAGGATGGTGAGCACCTAGAAGTTGGCTAAATCTAGAAGCTAACATAAATTTTTTAATACTTTCCATGTCTACGGTTTATGATAAGATTTATATAACAAAATATATTTTTTTTAAATTTTATAATCAATAATATTATTGTCTTCGTTATTATATTCTTTAATATCAAGTAACCTAATATTGGTTTTTTAGAAGTCTTCTTGAAAGGCGATATTAATGCGGTCTGCAGGCGATCTTATATGCGGCTATCTTTTTAGCCCGTCGATCTTTTGTTTGGCGACATTTTGTGCACGACCTTTTGAAGCGCGACCTTTTGTGCGCGATCTTATTGATGGATACCCTTTTCGATAATCCCATACGATCATTTATTATATTTGCGTATTTAATTGGTCCATAACTCGAAAAGAAAATTTTTAATTCGTCCTCAGGTGTATTTGATGTGAGTCCACCCACAAAAATTCTATTTGGTATAAGTGTACCAATTTTCGGTATTGATACGTGAGAAAAAGAATTGAGCTGATTTATTTGATTGATCTTGTTATGCTTCACTTTATTTATAGTTTTGGAAATTCCAAATACCAATAAAGAGTATTCAACATTTTTTTGTACATCGAAATGCAGTTTTTCCATAGCGTTTAATAGAAAATTGTATTTTACGTTTAACTGCGATAAATTATCTTGTTGATCTTGATATGCGGATAATAATTCATGGATTAACTGATTGAAATTTCTTTTTGAAAAACTTTTCTTTCTTAATGGAGGCATAATCTTCTTTTTTCTTTTTTTTCTTCTGACACCAATTGTGAAAAACCGAAAGTGTCTTCACTTTTTAAAATAAAAATCCAAGAATAATATTAAAAATATATTTCGAACGACTAACAATTTAACTTTTTATTTCATCAATTTATAAATCAATTTAATTTTATTATAGGAATTAAATCCTATATCAAGAGTAGGTCACTACAGTCAAAATGAATTGTTAGTTATTCCAGAAAATCATCAACAAATTTTAATGCTACATTATCATGATGGAGCATTAGGAGATCATTTATCAGCAAGAAAGACATTGTCAAGATTAAAACAAAAATATTATTGGGAAACAATGGAACAAGATGTTAAAGAATGGTGTAATACTTGTAAAATTTGTCTAACCAGGAAAAATACAGGCAAAAGAATTAAATTCCCATTGAAACCTATGCCGGTACTTTTAGCACCAATGGAATTATGTGCAATGGACATTGTTGGTCCACTACCAGAAACAGCAAACGGAAATAAATATATACTTGTCTTTTGTGACTATTTAACAAAATTAGCAAATTTAACAAACCCCAAGCCAAATCAAAAAACTGGAACGGTAGCACAAGTTTTTGTGGAAGAAATAATTTTCCGTTACGGTTCTCCAAGTAAACTTTTAACTGATCAAGGTTTCAATTTCATGAGCGAATTGTTTAAAAATGTCACAGAAATCTTTGGAATTACAAAACTAAATACGAGTCCTTACCACCCTCAGACTGATGGTTTGGTTGAAAGATTCAATGGAACATTATTGAATATGATTACGTCATATGTTAACAATGGTCAAACAGATTGGGATGGCCATCTATCTTCTTGTGTGTATGTATATATTAATGCAGTTCATCCTGGAACTAGAGAAACACCATTTTATCTTATGCATCTTCGGCAAAATAATATGTCTATTGATTTAAATTATAAACAACCAAAATCTCATCTGATGGAAGTTCCAGATTATAAAACATTAATGCAAGAAAGAATTCAATTAGCATGGCAAAGAGCTGGATTAAAAATCAAGTATAATCAGGAAGATTATAAAGAAGCATATGATAAAAAAAGCTAAAGATCACGATTTAAAAATTGGAGATCTAGTTTATTTAAATAAACCTGAACCAAAAAAGGGTATATCGCCCAAATTACAAAGACCTTATAAAGGACCATATCGAGTCTGTGGAACAACAGCAACAAATATAAAATTACAACCAGTGAATAATAATAATGGTGAAATTATTGTTGTCAATGCAAATCGCTGTAAGGTTCAAAAAGTGGAAGAACCTCGATATAATTTACATTCTCGCAATAACACATTAAAAACTGCATTCAAAGAGAACAAAAGTCTACCAAAAAAGGGACAACATTGCAGTTATTTGTCACTTATCCATTGGATTTGTGGATTTTCTTTACCATTGTCTCAAGTACTTAATATAAATTATTTTCCTGCAAAAATAGAATTACCTATTTTAAATCAATTACAAGTGTACTCATCATATAATTTACTAATTTGGCAATGTTTGTGTTCAGCGAATGAGACTTTTCAACTTCATTATAGTCATGGAGTTCGAATAGGACAAATTATGTTAAACAATAATGAAAAAATCGCAATTATTCGACA
>MQRK01183907.1:1099-16605 GCA_001938485.1 Girardia tigrina | reverse complement strand
TAAAACAAAGATTGATGCGATTAACAAATTTCAAAACCCATCATGTATTAAACATCTAAGGAGTTTCTTGGGTTTGACAAATTATTACAGAAAATTCATAAAAGATTATGCAAGATATTTGAATGTTTTAGAAGGCATGTGTGGTAAAAACAAGGATAAGAAAATAATGTGAACAAAAGAATGTGACGAAGTTTTTCAGAGATTAAAAGAAAGAATGGTTCAAACTCCAATCTTGGCGTATCCAGACTTCGATAAAGAATTTATATTGGGCACAGATGCAAGTTTCGATACGATTGGAGCAGTACTGTCACAAAAAGACTCGAGTGGAAGAGAAAGAGTTATTACATATGGTTCTCATAAGATGAATAAACATGAACTTGGTTATTGCATTACCAGAAAAGAATTACTAGCGATATACTATTTACTCAGCATTTTAAGCATTTTTATATGGGAAAAGATTCTTGTTGAGAACAGACAACAAAGCTATTGCGTTTATGATGACCACAAAGAACCCAATAACACTGCAATTTCAAACAGGGATAAATTTTCTCAGCGGTCTTGATATGAGAATGGAATACAGGAAAGGTGAAAGATACTCAAATGCAGATGCTATATCGAAAAGCTCTTGCGAATTATGTAGTCAATGTCAAACAACACATGAAGAAGCAAAGAAAGGAAAGATTAAAACTCGAATTCTAGCGTTACATGAAGAACTAAATAGTTTCAAATGGCAGAATGATAACGAAGAAATCGAACAAATCAAGAAAGATTTGAAACAAGAAAGAACAAATAAATGGAAACTGAAAGATGACATTGTAGCAACGGAAAATAATAAGTACTGGATCCCGAGAACAAATAGAACCGATTTTATTGAAGATATGCATAAGATGTTATGTCATGCTGGGAGTAAAAATGTTTTGGATGGAAATTATGGAAAGATATGGATCGAAATTAAGACATAAGTGGAAAAATAAAGAAGATAAAGGAAACCAAATGGGAACAGAAGGAAAAGTTCCAGAAACGAGAAGAATTTTCAAAGTTGGAGACCAGGTATTGATAAAGAGAGAAAATGCATCAAAAGAAGACGACCGATATATTGTCCCTGCAACGATAATAAGACGGAGACATAAAAGAAGTTACGAATTGCAACTCGACAATGGTAAAGTATTAATAAGAAATGTAGAATGGCTAAAGCCATTTAAAGCGAGGGGGATGTGAGGGATAATTTGGAATGTTGTAAGTTTGTTGTTTGTATACTGTTTATATTGGTGACTCTCCTACTCAGATGGGATATGTTATATTGATATGTTATTTGATTGATTATTTGAATATAATGAAATTAATTTAATTTTATGAAATGTATTTAATGAAATTTATTAATTTTAAGTACTAATTAATTAAAGTTTGATAATTATGAATGTTAATAATATTTTTAGTAAATGATTTTAACTTATTAAATTTAATATATTTTAAAAATTAATGTTTATTTAAAAAATTACATAATGTCTTTTTATCCAATAAAATTATGAGAAATTAAAATGTAATATTAAAACTTCCAATTCATTGATTTTTTCATATTTGAATACGTAATCAAAAACTATATCAATCAAAGAAAGATGACCTCTGAAAATTGTTGTGAAGAATCTGTTTGTGTTGTAAATAAATATTTGCATTCAAATTGTAATGTTGTTAATACACACAATTAACCGAACGGCACAACATTTTATTATACGCCCAATATTTTTAAAACACTTACTTTTTTATTCTTATTGCTTATTCTATTCTATTTGCTTATTCTATTTGCTTACACTTTGCACAATCACTATTTGCTGTCATTTTATATTCCATTTCGAATATTTTATTTAATTTTGATTGTGGAAGGAAATCGAACGAATATTGTATTTAATTTTGATTGTGGAAGAGAACCGAACGAATATTTTATTTAATTTTGATTGTAGAAGAACACCGAAAGAGGTAATAATCGCCATTTCACTGTCTTTATTATTTTATTTTCATTTTGTCTGTTTCATTAATTTCATTTTATTGAATTAATTTACGTTAATTGCGGTAATTCTGTTATATATTTTTATAAGTTTAATATATGTATTCCAATCAGTTCTTCTCTCTAATTATTATACTATTTTATTATTATTATTAATACTTGCGTTAATAACAATGAAGAAAATAACAGGGACAATCCACCGATGTTGTAGTCATTACGAAACATTGAAAAAATGTATGAGAGGCAGGTACGGTCTGAAGATAGGGAATCAAAAGGAATTAGTTTTGAGTAAGAATGCAGAGCTAGGACGTAGTAAAGTAAAAGTGGCAAACAAACGCGGTGCGTAAGAGTCAGAGTGCCCATGTAAATAGGTGTAAATAAATATTACTTTGTGATTGAGAAAGCTAATCGGAAATGTAATACATGAGTTACAAGGTGGATTTTATGGATACGTAAATTTATTTCTTGTGTTTCTTGCTTATTAATTTTGGCCCATCCGAATGCAGATTGTCGAGTAGTATTAAAATAAATTTTCTTATTAAAAAATTTTTTATCGAATTTCTTCTAGTTAATTCTTGTAATTATTCTAATTTTAAGTAGTGTTTGAATTATGAATTTATTTTTTATAAATTTTCTTGGTAAAATCTCATCGAATTTCTTCTAATTAATTCCTGCAATTATTCTAATTTTAAGTAACGTTTGAATTTAAATCAGGTTAAGTTTAAATAACATATTGAATCCAATATTTTAAATTTGTAAGTAATAGTCGTTAATCGTCGAACAGAACCACTTTGTTGGTGTATGGGAAGGTATCGGTCGATTGTCACATGATGAATCTTGAAAAGTAATTCCTCTGTAAAGACTATCGGATTATTATTTACAATACTTTGCGTTCATCGTTCAAATAGTTTCGAGTAATGTCACAACAAGTTCATCCTATTTGTTTTGTGGGTACCCTCAAGAGTCTGAGAAAGTTGTGACGTATTCTTTCGTCATTCCTTTTAACTTTATTAATAAAAAAAACGTTAAATATTTCGTCCGAGAGACATAGTTTGTACTTGTTTTGATCGAATTACTGTCGAGACCTATGGCTAAAAATGAACGTCGTGACTAAATTATCTAATTACTTGATTAAATTATTCGGCCGTTAACGATACAATGGCCAACTTAAATTATGCTTAAAATGGATAAGTAATATGTCGTGCTCCCCTTCAAACAACAATATTGACGACTCTGAGCCCCCATCCGTTTCCCATTAGAGTTGAACGGCAACTCTATCAAGCTAAGTCAATTATATCTCAACGGGAACAGACACGACTCCTTTGCCTACATCAAGGAATTGTGCAGACATTAGAGCGCCTTCGGGTTCTTTACCAGTATCGAGGATATCCCGACTGGTGGCTGAGCTTCTAGAGGGGATGATGATAACATTGACGACTTAATTTCAGAAGTCCGATTCTATTACTTTACGCCTGACAAGGACACCTTGGAGAAACAAGTGACGGTCAGCCCACGTGCCCCTATGCATTCTATGGTCTGCCTGTACCGTCTCTCTAAGCCCTCCGTCCAGGTAAAACTCAACTCATAATTAGGCGATATTTAAATATATTCATTTTAGTACTAATAGATTATTTATTTTGATTTGTCTCTCTCGTAACAAATTAATCTTAAGTCTACTCATGTATGCTACGTTAACCACTCTATGAATTATCAATTCATTCGCTCGTCTAAATCATTAATTAATGTAATTCGAAATGTCGGTTATTTTACCAGGTTCATAGATTATCATTTTGAATTAGATAGAACGAAGAGAACCCCGAGAAGATAAATGTCAGTCTGTCCACGTGCCCCTTGCATACTGTGGGCAGTCGACGTCATCCCCAAAGGGTCCCTCACTCTTCCTCTTTATTATTCAAACGTTCAGAAATAACATCTATTATATGTATATATACATTTTTGTTTCTCAGAATTATTTATATTTATTTGTTTGATTATACTACTTTATTTTTCTCGATTCCTCTTTACATTAGAACAGTCTGATTATCAATTGTAAAATTATTCAAATCTCTCACATGTGATTCGATTTTGCGTTAATTTGATTTCACTTTAGTTTGTCGGAAAAATTTCGTTAAATTATGCTTTCATCTTTTCTACAGACACTTAATGTTTTCCCCCAGAGAACCATATCAAAGGAAGACATTATAAAAATTGCGTAAAACGAAAGATCACAGGATATTTAATTCAAAACATTCTCAGGTTATTAGTAAGTTCAGACGAAAAGTATTTGTACTAACGTTGTTAGAAATTACTGGAGTGAAATCATTTAAAGCTAGAATGAAAGTGTTAACAGAGAAATTAGTAGAAACTTAAAACTTATTAAAGATGAATTTATTCAAGATTCTCGTTGCGTTAGCTAAGTAACTTAACAAAAGAAGAGACGAAGGGTTCGTTTTGAATCCAATCTATTTATCTTTCAGTGGTTTAATTATTCCATACTAGTTACTTTATCAATCGTTTGTTGTCTTTCGCATAACGTTTATATAACATAATTAAATAATTAAATAAGCAATTAGGTTCTAACTAATAAGTAATTACGATAATTCAACATTGACAATCAAATAAAATAGCTCCTTTAATATTAATAATTGTATAATAATTGAAGTTGATAATTAATAAAAATAGTTCCTCATCAATTAAAACAGTTTTTTAATCACTAAAATTAATAACCAAACGAAACAATTCATAGCTATACATCCAAAAGTAAAGTAGTCTTTAACCATTATTGAGGAAGACTAATACTAAATTAACTAATGTTAAATTCTAATAAAATAAAAAAATAATAAAAAAATATTAAATCAGGACGGGGTAAGTATGAAAGGCATAGACTATACACAATATATACAATGTTACGTCCCCGCTCTACTCAGGGAACTACCTCGACACTCAACTTGAAGCGGTGCCGAAATTCAGACTCCATTATTTCCACTACCGATAAGATCTCGTCGCTTTCATGCCGTTCACTCCCTCGTTTCCCCATCAACGGTTCTAATAAACCAGGCAAAATCAAAATCCAACTAGACTGCCCCCGAAAGATTGGATATAAGGGTCGTCGATGCCTTTCGTCCGGTTTGGCATCCTGTTTATAGGATGTCGATAATGCCGAAACTACCGGATCAATCAGAATGCCGCTCGGATGACGTCCTGTTTACAGGATGTCGTCAATGCCGAATATCGCAGGAATGTCGTCGCGTGGATGACCTTAGGAATTATTGTGGTAGGGTACTTTTAATTAGTTAATTAACTTATTAATTTTTGTTTCATTTAGGAAGCCTCAAAGGACTCCGGGGAATTCGGCAGCGACTGGGACGAGTTCGTGGAAGCCCCCGTTTATTCGTCGCCCCAAAATACCCGGGACCAATTTAACATTAATCGTGGATAGTCGAGCTAGACTATCCCCACAATTCACTCCAATGGTCTCGGGGATACGGGATGTGGATAGCGGCGGGGTTTCTTTTCGAATTGACAGGGGATGATAATTATGTGATCGTAACAAATAAGGACTGACTGAAACAGAAACTGACGTTACTTAACTAAATTTTGTTCCTTATTCCCAAGATTAAACTCTAAAATATCGCCAACGATTTCCATTCCGCTATTTTAAAGTACAACTAAATGTAATAGATTTACAATCTCAAAAATTTCCATATCTCAAAAGCATTTACGTAATGGTGTCAGTATGAAAACAGAGTTAAATTTCAGTAGATTCTAAAACATAATTGTGTACATAAAAGATTCACGTCAAAAACGAAGAACTTGGAGAGACGGTGCAGGTAGCTCACAGCATGCACAGGGGCACGTGGGCTGACCGTCACTTGTTTCTCTAAAATATCCTTGTTCGGTGTAAATAAGTAAAAATGAATTTGAAATAAGTATGAATAAAATCTGCGAAAACAAAATCAAAATCTACCCCTCCAGAAGCTCAGTCACCAGTCGGGACATTCTCGTTACTGGTTAAGAACCCGAAGGCGCTCTAATGCTTACACAACTTGTTGATGTAAACAAAGGAGGCGCGTCTACTATCCAAGTGTCGTGAATGGTGAGAATTAGAGTTGCCGTTGAACTCTTGGAAAACGGATGGGGGCTCAGGGCCATCATTAATGTTGTTTTGAAGGGGAGCACGACATCTGTAATATCTCTCCCTGGACAACTGGAATCAATTATTATCAATTGCCTATTACCGGTGTTATTCCAACTTTTAGTCTTTTCCCGACGGCTTCGGTGGGATCCAAGTGCACGGCTTTTGACATTTCCTAGCCACTTGTCCGGACCTGTGATGATAAAAACATAAATTAGAATTTTACTGACCGAGATTGATTTATTTCTTGAGATTATTAATCTCATTGATCAGCTGCGCGATCTCAGAGGCAGAGTTTTCGGAGCTTAAGACTGTCTCATTTGTATTGATTGCAACTAGAACTCTGAGATTCAATAGTTCATCAGCTGATCGTGCTAATTCAGTCAGTGAGAGTGTATTTTCTATGCTCAATAGTCTCTGGATATCCATCGGCATTACACGAAAGAATGCTGTCCGCAAAATATTGTCATCGCCGCCCGTGGTGCTCAAACTGCGGTAATGACGCTGCAGGGTTCTAAGAAATTCTGAGGGCCAACGGCCGCCAAGATTACTTGAACACAGTTCATCAAAATAAACCAAAACTGGAACTTTGCGGCTGGGTATAATCGCATTTTTGAGGTCGGAAAACAGTGTTGCGGAATCCGTGTCAAAGAAATCCTGGAATTCCGTCAATATCTGAGGATGCAGATTTACTGTGAGATGTAAAAACTTTGTTTGCTCTGTATAAATGCCGGAGATCTTGAATATGTAATCGATTTGTTTAAACCACATCTCGTTGTTGTCGAAGATTGGAGGGATTTTCGGGCTCGCGTGGTTGCATTCGAGCGAACCGCTCCTGGCACCATTATAATCTTCTAGCATTATTTAAATACTGAATAATTTAAATTGATAAAAGAAAAGATCGGTTATTTGAAAAGTTTATTAATAACAAAATCTAACGATTTAAACAATCGATAAAAAATCATTATTTTAATTCAACAAAAATTGAATTAAAAATAATTTATTGATTAAGTAAAGTTATCACTTTACAAACAACTAAACATAATGATGATATAAAAACTTTAATAAAACACAAACAACAAACCAGAAAAATCTTAACGGAGGAAGACCCATATACACAAGAAATGAATGAACATGCACAAATAATAAGTTCGGAATATGATCTTAGTTCAATACCTCAATATCCGGATGAAAAAGACGGAAGTTATAAGATACAAAAAATACATTAAGTGAAATACAAAAAAAATCAAATTAAACCATTTTCATTTAACAGAGGAAATAGCAGTAATTATTGAAAATAAAATACAAGGAAGGTTAACCTCAATGAACTTCTCCTTTTTAATAGACATTATTTAAACAAATAATTTTCCATATTTTTCATGTTAAAAATTTCATTTAATAAATAAATTTAACATGTAAGACTCCTCCCAGATTCTTCATGACAAAAATATGTATCTAAATACAGATATATTTATATTGAGCCAAGTACTTTCAAAATATGTTATAAAATTGGAAATATTCATATCAATACTGTTTCTAATTTCAAATAATTTCAAAGATCATGCGTCTTGAATTAAGATACTGGTTACCAAATGAAAAGCGCATGTAAAATTAATAATTCTTTTGAAAGGGTTATTTGAAAAATATTAAGATTTAAAATCAAGTTCCATGCATTTCCTCCATACTGCTTGTAGAAAATGAAAGTAACACCCTTTCATCTCAGTTAATGGAAAATTGGTTCTAAAAGCATTAAATAAACTAAAACAGTTGACTGACTCAGCATCGAGGTTAAGAGACATACGGTTCAGTGGTCTCAGTTTTACCGAGTTCATAAAATTCAAAAGTTCAAAATAATTTTTGCAGCAAATCCTTCACGCTTGTTATTTCTTTATCAAACAAATTTCTAATCAAATGGTGCGTTTAACATAAAATCACGCTTCCGCCAATCGGTTACTGAGACCGAAATAATACTCATGAATTTAAATTAATCTATTTATCTTCCAACAAATAATGCTCAAACAAATTCATTTCATCTCTTACATTCTAACCATAAAAATACCGACGCAATTAATTTCATTTTTAATCTTCCATGGAAAATCCTGTGCCAAATAAGTTTCATTTAATTTTTTTTATTTGTCTTCTAACTAAATATCCTATACTAAAATAAACATAGAATTTTATCAAAGATAAAAACGTATCACTTATTTAATATTAATTAACTTTTTTTAATAATTTCCACTTTTGTCACAATGCTTTTAGTTAGTTTCCCCTCTAAAATACAGATTGAGATAAATCGTCGAAATTAATTGTCAATGAAAACAAAATTTGAAAAAATATGTCATTTTTTTATTGAAAACAAATAAACACCATTTAAAAATATATTTTAGGATAATATATTTCGACGGTTTAACTTTAATTTTTTTTATTTGTCTTCTAACTAAATATCCTATACTAAAATAAACATAGAATTTTATCAAAGATAAAAACGTATCACTTATTTAATATTAATTAACTTTTTTTAATAATTTCCACTTTTGTCACAATGCTTTTAGTTAGTTTACCCTCTAAAATACAGATTGAGATAAATCGTCGAAATTAATTGTCAATGAAAACAAAATTTGAAAAAATATGTCAATTTTTTATTGAAAACAAATAAACACCATTTAAAAATATATTTTAGGATAATATATTTCGACGGTTTAACCGTCATCATCAGATCACTGATTATGTTCTTTTTATTGCTTTTATATAAGAAATGAATTATTGTGTAATCGCTTACGTAAGTCTTATCGAAAACTCTTAACAAATTAGTTGAGTGTTGTTTGAACATTGATTTTAGGATCACATGATCTTATCAACAATGCTTCACATGACACTCTCTCCCAATAATTTTTGAAATGCTTGCACAAAATCTTAAAATCATTTGTGCTCATATTACATTTACACGTTTTTTTATGCTCAGCAATATTACTCTTTCCTCCTTTTTGAATTTGTTCTTGGACTATTTTGCAGAGATGATAGGCAGTATCTCCGATGTATGTGGCATTGCACCCATTACATGTGTATTGATAAACAATGTCCGAACACAATCCTAAAGGAGTATGTGATTTATTGCAAAACATATTCTCAACTTTAAATGATTGAGAAATAATTTTTAAATGTAAAATATTATTTGTTGATTTCAAGATTGAATTCGTGATTTTTTGTTACGAATATTCATAATAAATTTTATATTCATAAAATTTTTATATAATAAAATTATATATATCATAAACATTTTATATCAGAAAAAACAAGACATTTTTGGAAAATTTTATTTTTCTAAATTTTTTCCCGGATATAACTAATGTCCTAAATTAGTAAAGTATCTAATTATCCGGGAAAAACTAAGTTCCCGGACATCTAAAAATTGTTCGGGAAATATACAAAAATTTGGTTTTTCAATTTAGGCTCTAAATGTCCAAATATAAAACCATAGTCCGGATTGATATCCTAAATAAAATTTGGTAATAAACAAATAAAATGTATTTTCAAACATACATTAGGAGGCCGCCCTTGTGCTCTTTGATGGCATCTATTCCAGATGCCATCTGCTAGCCTTTCTGCCCGAAATTTCTTGGTGTAAAATGTTTTCTTCCTTACTCTAAAAAAATCATTTTCAAATTGCCGTCCTGTCTGCAATATTTAATTTTAAATATTATTAATATTGACGTATTTATACCAATTGCGACGGAATTAATCTCTTAAACTCCGCCATAAAATCTTCGTATTTTGGTTTACTATCTTCCATCTTAATTAATTGAATTAAATTTTATTAAATCAAATTATATACAAATAAAATTAAATAAAAATAAAATCAAACATTAAAATGCACGTTTTTCAAATTAAAAACCTAACTCTACAACCCTTATGTAGCCATGTATGTTAGCTCACTGCAATTCGATATTAGTAGTGCCACCGGAAATATAGGGGTTCCCGTTCAAATGAATAAGTGTTGCAATTTCAAATCAATAAAAAAATACTCATGACACATGGAACTTAAAAATAATTATTGTTTTTTTTATTTGTATCTTAATAATGATCTAATTAAATCTGCAAATTAAATTTATTATTTTCGTAGTTATTTATTGATTATGGATTGACTTACAGATTGTTCATTTCGTAAAAGGATATAGAATATAGAAAATAGAAAAAAAATAAAAATGCTAACTAGTTTAACGAATAATGACACTTACCGGAAAACATGCAGTTAAAAAAATATCGGTTTCATTCACTATTTCAAAAAGTGAATTTATTCAGATTGTACGTTAATTTAGGATTTGATAAAGAGAATATTTTTAAATCACTGATATTAAAATTATTTGAAATACAAGTTTGCGTGATTTTTTACATTAAAAAAAAGAATATATTTACGAAATTTCCATGTCAGTTAAATATTTGACAAATAAGATATAAATAATATAAATTACTATAAAAAGCAAATTTAAAAATGAAAAATATTGGGTTGGCAACTAAGTAATTGAGGATCTTTCTTAGAAAATCAAAGACATTTTTTCATGGAACTAAATAACTTTATTCTGTAATGTATTGCCTATTTTAACAATGACCCTTTGCCATCTTTCAGGCAGCGTCATAATCCCACGTTGATAAAGCTTCTGGTTTTTATTAGCAAAAATTTTAATTACGTACGATTTGACATCATCATCATTATAGAATCTTTTACCATTCAATAAGTTTTCTAAAGATCGAAACAAAAAGTAATCAGATGGTGCAAGGTCAGGACTATATAGTGGAAGTGGCAAAATATCCCAACCAAGCTCCAATAATTTTTTCCGAGTGGCCAAAGATGTGTGGCCTTGAATTATCATGATGGAATGTAACACCTTTTTGATTTGTCAATTCGCGCCACTTCTCCTCAATTGAATTGTTTATTTTCGTTAGTTTTTCAATGTAGATATCAGAATTGATCGTTAGGTTTAGTGGTATTTGATCACAAATATTTGATCACATTCCTTCTATATTTAAACTCAGAAAAACTGTTTATGGAGATGTACAAACCAGTATCAGTTTTCTTTTGATATATTTCAGTTTCATAACGGTCATTTTTCCTTTCAATTAACCAATAATGAACAAATTAATAGTTTAAACATTGAAAACTGCTTTACACCTGGATATGCTCTAAGCTTACCTTACTCTGAGGGTTTTAAACTCCTCAAGAATTCGATCTTGAAATCAACAAATAATATTTTACATTTGAAAATTATTTCTCAATCATTTAAAGTTGAGAATGTGTTTTTCAATAATTCACATACTCCTTTAGGATTGTGTTCGGACATTGTTTATCAATACATATGTAATTGGTGCAATGCCACATACATCTGAAAGACTCCCCGTCATCTCTGCAAAAGAGTTCAAGAACACTGTCAAAAAGGGGGAAAGAGTAATATTGCTGAGCATAAAAAACGCGTAAATATAATGTAAGCATAAATGATTTTAAGATTTTGTGCAAGCATTTTCGTAAGAGTTCAAAGTAGACAATTCCTTTGTAATCCCCCAAACGGAGAGGAAAACCTTCTTTTGATGAATATCAACTTTTGATGTTGTTTGAGTTAGTTCACCTGGCCTGCTCCATTATCTTTTCCACTTGATATTGTTGTAAACAATCAATTTTTCATCGACAATTATCAGTCGTTTTAAAAATTGATCATTTTCATTACGTTTCTTTAGCAAATCGCAGCTGTAAATGCGTTGCGTTAAATGCGTTTCTTTCAGTTCGTGAGACACCCATGTATCGAGTTTTTGAACATAGCCAAGTTGTTTTAATTGATTTTCAATACATGTACGCGATACATGAAGCTTCTCTGCGATCCCGTGTTGTACTGTGACGATCCGAATCGATTATTGCTTTGATTAAGATTTCATCAACTTCAACTGGACGACCATGGCGATTTTCATCTTTGAGTGAAAAATCATCAGAACGAAATTTGGCAAACCAATTTTGGCAATGCAATATTTTTAAGGCTTCGTCACCATAAACAGCACATAACTTTTAATGAGCTTGTGATGTGTTTTTCACTTTGCGGAAATAAAAAAGAAAAATATGACTAAAATGTTCCTTTTGATTTTTCATTTTTTAACGAAGGCCAAACGAAAACTACGCAACTGATAAAACTTTCTTTACTGATTGACAGCTGAATTGCCAACTATCAAATAACAAAATGTGTTTTACATTTGTACTAAGTCTACAAACCTAAAAATTCAACTGAAGCCATCTATGAGTGAAACCCGCAATTACTTGGTTGCCAACCCAATACNTATTCATTTGGTTGCAAAACTTAATCATTTGAACGGGAAACCCTATAAATTTGAAATTCTAACAAAATCGAGTTTTCCAATTTTTCGAGACTTTTATATATAGTTCGAATTAAAAATGTAAAAGTGGTTGTGTATAAAGAACCTTTTTAAAGAATTTCAAGTTGCTATTTCAATTATGAAGTGTAAAATAAAGCTTTGAAATATAAAAACATACATCACATTTAACTTGTGAATTCATGACAATCATAATAAATGTAACAAAATCGATCAAATTATTTTATTCTACTAAATTGTTATTTGTATGTTGTGAAGGTTGTTTGTGAATTATATATTGCATGATGAAATGTTTTGCGCTGAGTGTGCTGTCTCTCAAAACATAATTACCAATCGTTAAGTAATTAAAAATAAAAACGGACTAAAAAATTATTTTATTATCAAGGTTTTAACAGTTATTTTAAATTTATTGTCACGAAGATGGAGAAGAAAATTACGGAGTCTTTAGTATTAAATAAATTGTCTGAAAAATGTCTTCCGTCTTCTCTTAACATACGTGTTAAATTTTCAGCAGACACGTATAAACAGACACATCAAAAGGGACCATTCTGTGTCTGCTTTCACTAACCATGATCAGCCCAACGAGACACAACAAAAATTACCATTAACACTGTGTAAAAAGTCAAACGAAACAAAGTTGTGGCTGATTAGGCACCACACGCAGGATCATAAATTATAGGAAAAATAATAAAATCTCCTTAAATTAGTAAAACTTCCCTGAAATTAATACATTTCCCTTACATTAACCGTTAACCTCATACTACCGGCCGGAGTGGCCGTGTCCACTTTTATCTATATATCTTTTCCTAGAATTAATAAACGTTAAAAAGCGCTTAGGTAATCTTTTAATTCCATGAAAGGATGCAAAGCTTTATCGTAAAAAAAGTATCGTATAAATTGATACCGGCCTCTCAGACCGGTAGGCGAAGGATAACTGACAAAACAGTAGTATGAGGTTAACGGTTAATAAAGTCTTATAATTTAGCAAAAAACCCTTTAAAATTTTAAAAAAAACCTTTTAAATAAAAAATCCCTTATTCCAGTAAGAAATCCCTAGAAATAGTAAATTTCCCATATTGTTGTAAAAAGTTCCATATTTTAGTAATATCTCCCTTATTTTACTAAAAAAATCACTTCGTTATCTTCAAAAGAAGTTTGCGAGCACATTATTAACCCTTGAATGCATCTTGTATCAAAAATGATACAACAAACGTTTGAAAGTGCCATGCATCCAGTTTGTGTAAATAATTGCTGTCCTTTGTAAATAAATTATCTTTGTACATTTTTGTCTATGACGATTATAACAAAACATGTCAAAACTCCCGCCAATATTGATATAAACGTCAAAATTCTTTAAACGTCAAAAAATATTTCATGAAAAAATAAAAAATCATGCATTTAAGGGTTAAAGTATTTATGAAAAATATGAACAGTTTAAAGAATGTAATTTGTTAAGATTGAATTACAAAAGCAAAAAAACAGGAAGACCAGCAATTGTTAGCGATAGTTTTCCGTTTGCTATATCTATCACTATTTTACTAAAGATATAAAACACAAAAATGTAACAGGAGACATCAATATTTGACCTAGTATTATTAAAGATCTTGATATATATTATTGAATCTTGTGAATGCAAGTTTAATATTTTGAAAATATAATTTGATTAAAGCTTTTTTTATATAATTATTGGACATGTTTCGATGTTTATATACATCATCATCAGCAATTTTAATGGATACATTAACTTTAAAAGATATATTACGGATTAAATATTATCATTTATTAAAATATTATTGGTTAATAATGGCAAAAATATTTTAAATAAAATTTTAGGTATTGAAATAACTTTACTTTGCCCATTTTGAATGTTAATTGATAGTTTGTAGTGTCTTATTAGAGATTCACAAAACTGCCGAACGACAGCATGGTGGTTTAGCCGTCAGCGTCCAAGATCATCACGACAGTTTTGTGAATCTCTACTAATAAGACACGACAAAGTTAATGTATCTATTAAAATTTTATTAAAATTGCTGATGATGATGTATATAAACATTGAAACATGTTCAATAATTATATTAAAAGCTTTATATATAATATATATATATAACACAAAAAGCAGATAATTGAAAATTATATTATTTGAATACTATTCAGTTCTCCTTTTTAAAAAAGAAACAGAATCCATTGAATGAGAAACAATTGCTGATCTTCCTGTTTTTTTTTGCTTTTGCAATTCAATCTAAACGAATTACATTCTTTAAACTGTTCATATTTTTCATAAATACTTTAACAATGTGCTCGCAAACTTCTTTTGAAGATAATTGATGTACATAAATATCTTTATAAATACTATCTATGAAACTGGAAATCGACTTTATATATTTTATTAATTTTTAGATATTAAACCAGGAGTTTATTTTTATAGCTTGACAAAAGTAATCTACAATCAAGCTACTGAAATTGGCCAGTGTTGTTGGCTGTTAAATAACCTATGCTAAATTTAATTTCTGTATCACAATTTTCTTCAAATACAAATGAATTATTATTGTTTCTTTCTCTTCATTATTTAATAAAGCTATTAATACTGGATGAAATCTTCCATTATAAGCATAATCTGAAAATCCGAACATTGTGAAAACATAATATAGATCGTATACCTTATAGATTCCATTTAAAGGACAATCTATATCAAGTTTCTTTAATAGTGATTTAAATGTGAACAAAACAATTCCATTGCAATCAGTTAGTAAATATATTATTTAATAAAATTACAAATTTTTAATAAAATATTGAAAATTTTACTAAAATATGGAAATTTTTGTTAAAATATGGGACTTTTTACTAAAATAAGAGAAATCTTATTAAAATTTGGGACTTTTTACTACAATAAGGGAAATTTTACTAAAATAAGAGTAATTTATTATTTCTAGGGATTTCTAACTGAAATAAGGGAAATTTTACTAAAGTAATGGGATTTCTTACTAATTTAAAGACTTTTTT
>MQRK01183901.1:5658-22259 GCA_001938485.1 Girardia tigrina | reverse complement strand
GATCGCGACCGTTGCTAGGGAACCGTCGGCCAATCAGAAGCGTTTCTAAGGTGATCGCGACCGTTGCTAGGGAACCAAGGAGCCAATCAGAAGCGTTTCTAAGGTGATCGCGACCGTTGATAGGGACCCGGCGGCCAATCGGAAGCGTTGCCAAGGCGATCGCGACCGTTGCCATGGTAACCGCGACCATTGCTAAGGTGATCGCGACCGTTGCCATGGTAACCGCGACCGTTGCCATGGCAACCGTGACCCCCCCGGGGGGGTCATGTGCGGAGAATGCCCATTTTTCCCCTACTTATGAACTTACCCCTCCACCAAAAGTAAATAACTAAAATTATTCCGATAATGTCTTAATCCGGTAAATCTTTCCTTAACTCTTCGATATGTAACGCGGCAATGAATTGAAATTCTTCAGGTGTCCAATCAAATAACTTAAGAACCTCCAAGAGAAGATCTTCGTCTATGCGGTTTAAAGAAACTAAAGATTTCGCCATTATTTCCTCTTGCTCCTTTACCATTTCCTCACGTCTCTTTCGATTATCTACTTCATAATTTCCTATTTCTTCCAAACACATCTAATTGATTATTTTCACATTTGTTGTATCTTTTAACATTGCATTACGTTCTTTCACATCCTCCACTTCTTCTTCTAATTCCACACAGCGATCTATGGCAATAATCACTTTATTTTTCGTCTCAACAATAAATTTCTTAAACACTTGGCCAACTTGTTCTCGTCCTTGCTCGGCTGGGTCTTCGAATTCAATCTGTTAAATTCCTTTTCATTTTCTTGATTAGTTGAGATAAATTTTTATTATTTTTATTCACAACTTCCATTTTTTATATTAATATTTTGATTCTTTTCTTCATTTTTTTCAACATCTCTTCTCGTTTTTCCTCAATACTCGATTCTTTGATATCATCAACAATTTCAGTTTCAATTTCGGATTCAGATTCTTCAATGATTTCGCCCTTGCCAGCAATATTATTATTGTCGCCCTTTTTGGGATTTTCAGTTTTACTCATTTTTTCTTCGTTACGCTTCTTTTTAGTTGATTTACGATTTGGTGCATTATTCGATTTTTTCGGCTTTACCTCATAACGATAAGGAGAAGGAAGATCCAATTCTTTTAAAATTCTTTTGAATTTGTATTCACAAGTGCCAATATGTTTACATATTTCAGCNNNTTAGCATTTATTTTTTCTCCTTATATTCGAAATAGTCATCTATAAGTTGTTTATATTGCGAATATTTTGTTGTTAATATATTCGCCTTTATATCACTTTGATGTGGTCAAAATCAAAGTTTTCAAGTTCTTTCAAATGGTTGTAATTAACAAAATCTTTTTCGTTCATTTTTTCTTAAAACAATAAGATAAAAATGGTTTACAAAAATTCGAGTTTTTTTTAATTTAGAAAAATATAATGAACTATATAATATAGTTATGAGTGGTTAATTTAAATTTAGATCTCGCCAGAATAATTTATTATTTTTTAATTTAAAGGTAAAATATTTTAAAGTTAATATGCGTATTAAATATTTTTAAAAAATTAAAAAAAGGATATAATAAAACAACTATTAAAAAAATCAAATACGTACTTAAAAATAAAATATGTTTTAATGTGTTTTTTAAAAATATTTCAAAAATTAAAAATGATATAATAAATGAAAATCTTAAAAAATTAAATATCTATTTAAAAATAAAAAATATCTTTTTAATGTGTCTATTAAATATCTTAAAATTAAAAATGATAAGAAAATCATTAAATAATTAATATTTGTTTTATAAATAAAAAAATATTTTTACAGTATAAAAATTTATATACTTTAATAGAAATTATGAAACAATTTTAAATAAATTTGAAAATAAATATTTAGTTTAAATGGGAAAATTATATAAAAAATTTGCAAAATTTTAGAAATTGAATCGAAAAATTTAATAGATTAATTCGTGGCGAGAAAATTAAATTAACAGAAAAAATTGTTTAAATGTGCGAATTTTTGTTATAGTAATAAATTTTGGTGTTAACAAATGAATCCTGATATTGAGGTTGCAACCACTTCTCACAATAGTAATGTATAATAACACACAGCAAATAATTGGTATTCTTAATAATGAAAGTGATGATGAGTATGATGTTGATGAGTATGTTGGAAATGAAAGTGAGTATAATGAATATGAAAATGAAGATTATGAAGAAAATTTAAACACTGATTTTTTATTTGACGATAATTATTTTAACTTTAATTTTAATTATGATGAAATCAAAATTAATTATGGAAGTTTTATTGCATCAGATTATGAAGAAGAATTTTAGGGCACTTAAAAATATTATCCTTTATTGTTAATATTTATATTAATTTTCATTCAAAGCGATCTTTCGGGATGACTCTTTGGCAGCCGATTTTTACGATTTTTTCTCTTCATTTTTGTTAATAAATAATATGATTTTTGAGAATATTATGTATCAAAAGCTATTTTAGAGTAATAATTATTATAATAATAAGTATAAAAAAGTTATTTTAGAATAATATTTTTTGATATAATGAGTAAAAAATAGGTGTTTTAAGGCTATTTTTTCAATTTATTGAAGGGTCGGTCTATACCCCTCCTATTGCAATACTCTCTGGATTGAGTACTCAGTGTTTCCGGGACGAGGGGGGCGGAAAAATCAATCTTACCGGCATTCGCCTGCCGCTCATCAATTTGATCTCCGTGGAAGTAGTTCGAGGGTCATCATATCAGCAAACAGATTTTGTGGTTTAAGATCTCTGTGAGTAACCCGGCGTAAATGATGAAGCAATAATCTCTGGAAGATTTGATAATCAAAACATTTCACAATCATCGCATCCATATCGGATTCCAGATTATCGAGACACCGCAGAAGAACCATATTTACATATTCAAATACGAAATAATTTCTTGTTTTCTTTACAAACAACTCCATAAGCGCTTTATCCAATCTTTTTAATTTCAATGAAATCAAAAATGGAAAATTTGATATTATCATTTTTAGATGTCATTTGATTAAAATTCTAAATACAATTTTGATTGACAATCGACCGTTAACACTTCGAAACAGAATTTAATTTTTGATTAGTAAATCGATGAATTATTATTCGATTGCGATTTTAAACAACGTTGAATAATGAAATACTACAATTTTTCGAATCCGATCTTTATTTTTCACAATTTTTGATTCAATTTACATTTGATTTTCAAATAAAAAAACTGAACATCGATCACGAATATTCGCCGATTACAAATAATTTCAAAATAAATTTACAAATGTTGACCCAATGTCAATGCGCTACAATTTCCACTTCACAAATATCCAATTTTTAGAACCCAAATCCTTTTTCGACTAAAATGATTAACAATCACCGATTTCCGCCGATTTAAACCAATTTCAAACCATTTCGCAACTTTTTAGATTTGATTTGTGTGTTTAAACAACGCAATTTTTAATATAATTTAAATTACTTTAAATTTCATTATTATATTTTCATTAAAATTGAATCAAATTTTCTTCATTATTTATCAGTAAAAATTTTTAATTTGATTTTTTGTGCCATTTGGCATTTTTGTTATTTAAATATGTTTTAAATATAAAATGCAAACGTATAAAATAAAAAAATTCACCACTGAAAATACATATCAAAAACTAATTCAAAACAATTGTATCACAATTATCGAATCAATTCGTTAAGTTCGATGTGCGTAAATTGTCAATCTCGAGAGAACACTGAAATTGAAAAAAACTTCTTTCGTATTAATTGACGCTTCATTGAAATTTAAAGTCACTAATTTGATTTGAATTTTTAGATTTCGACATTTTCACTAATTTTGACAACAAATTAGGATAAATAATCTTCGAATATTTGTTATCGATAAACAAAGATTATTTCAACATTCTATTTCTTGAACATTCCAAACAATACTCCGGCCTTCGCGATGGAACCACAATTCGACAGAGTTGCGACTCATGAAGAATTTTTAAGTTTTTCTAATTTTTTGTGTTCATTTCGATATCGCCCCCCAATGTGAATGGAACAATTCTTTTAAATGAAAATTTTAATTAAAAGTTGTTTTTTTAATTAATTTTCTATTAAAATAACTGAGCTCGTAAACCATTAAAATACTTCTTTGAGACTCAACTGAGCTTCTAATCTTTTAGAAATAATTGCTTTTGTCTACTTTTTACTAACTTTCTTTATTTTTTATACTACCTCCTAAAATTCAGTTACATTTTTTATATCTATATTTTTTCATATAATTTTATTTTAATGGTTTAGATATAATTTTTGTGTATTATGATAAACAAATAAATAATATCTTATAATATCTATTAAATAAAACAATTTAATTTATAAAATTTTATTTTTTATACTCAACAATACCAAACAACATACAATAAAGACCATTCAAAATATTCCTCACAAAAATTACAGTTTCAAATATAGCTCTACAAATAAGTGAATATTTAAACACAAAAAGTAAATAAATAGAAGAACTGTTTCGGATGTGCAATTTTCACGCTGGATGTAACTACGAAAGTTATTAGAAGTTTGTGACACTCTTTATTGAATATTATACACACATCTCAACAAACTTATTTTCACTCTTCAATGGATATCTGCATGCAGGACATTTATCGAGCTTTATTGAGCAACTCCGACAAAATAAGTGACCACAATCTATTCTCATTTTAATTGGTTCAATGTAGCACACCGCACACATCTTTTTTGATATTTTGATAATTCTTTTTGTATTTGGTTGCACAGACAGATGTCGCTTAGCAAAACGATCGCTGTGTTTAACAATGTTTTGGTAAAGTTCCTCTAAACAATCTCTCTCGACCAGACCCATCAGTGCGAGTAGTTTATTACACTGTGTCAATTTTGCATTAGGTTTTGCTTTTTGGAAATCATTAATATAAATATTGAGAAAACTATTTTTGTTATCCATATATAATTTCAGAGCCCAATCTTGAATATTGTTTAGCAGTTGGGATTTATCCAAGGAGGAAAACTTTTGAAATTCTAAATAGGCAGTCATGTTTGACGATAATCTTACTTGACCACTGGTGAGATATATCATTTGTTCTTCCGTGAATTTGAGATGAATATTCTTATTGATGAGCATCTCAGCGATTGATAAATGCTTCTGCACGTTAACTAACTGAAGAGGAGTTTTATTGGCATTATTCAGAGATTCGAGAATACAATTGTTTGCAATAAGTAATTTAACAATTTCTTCCTTTCCATTCCAACAAGCGATATGAATTGGTGTGTCACCAATTTTGCTTTTTACATCTATATTACAATTGTTTGCAATAAGTAATTTAACTCTTTCTTCCTTTCCATCCATACAAGACATATGAATTGGTGTGTCACCAAATGTGTTTTTTAGCTCTATATTACAATTCTTTTCAATAAGTAATTTAACTATTTCTTCTTTTCCATACCTAGAAGCGATATGAATTGGTGTGTCACCATTTTCGTTTTTTACATCTATATTACAATTCTTATCGATAAGTAATTTAACTATTTCTTCTTTTCCATACCTACAAGCGATATGAATTGGTGTGTCACCATATTCGTTTTTTACATCTATATTACAATTCTTATCGAGATGTAATTTAACTATTTCTTCATTTCCATTCATACAAGCATTATGAATTGGTGCCTCGTATCGATTGTTGTGAAACATTAAGATTAATTATAAATTGTGTTTAAAATATTATTTACATGAGATTGTTAAATAATATAATTATATTTTTATCAAATTTCATTGGCTGTATAACCTAAATTATTTTTAAGGATAACTTGAAACAATATTTTCAATATCATAGCGTTTCTTATCACATTTTCACAGTTTCTTAATAAATTTTCAACAATTATTTTTTCGAGATTTATTTTCTTTAAAAAACTAATTCTCGATATAATAAATTAATCTTTAATCACGATCAAGGCAAAGGTAAAAGAAATTTTAATTAGAGATTGTTTTAAGAAAATATTTTTAAATAATTTTTGTAAAAGATTTAAAATAATTTATGAAGCGAAAATTGTACTGTGAAAAGAAGAGATTCAATTTATTATTAAATTAAAAAATCGATTTCGACGTCTCTTTAATCCTTTGGATTCTCTTATTTCTCGAATGGGACACTTGATTATTAGAAAAGATTAATAGAAAGATTCTGTAATTTTATATGTACACTATAATGATGATTCAATAGATTTAAGGTAAAGGAATGTGTGTGTATTAAATTATGTGTCGCTAACTCAACAATTTCAAAAAGATTTTTGAAAATGAATTGATAAATCTTGTAAAAAAATCTAAAATTAAAATGAATCTATAAAATATTTTAAAAATATTAAATAAATTTAATGCCATGTTTATATAATATTTATTGAAAATATATATTACTGGAGAGTTTTAGCCCGGTGTGCCGGTCTTTGCTGGTTGCTATAATTTTATTTTAATTCAATTATTTCTCAAAATTATTTTGTTCCTAGGAAAAGACTCGTCATGTATGACATGGTAGCTAAATTTTCGTATTTGAAAGTTTCTGTTTTAATTTAAAAATTGTAGTTATAATTTATTATTTTTTGTTTTGAATTGGGCGTTAAATTTTTGTTTAATTTAATTTTTTTATAATAAGTAAAAAGAAACTATAAGAATAATAATAATACACATAATAAGTGATAATAAGTCGATAGCATCAGGGGAAGTGGGTGGAAATTGCAAAAAAAACAATTTAAAACTTTGTAGATAGTCGTAAAACTATTTTTGTCAAAAGATTAACATTAATTTAATTATCTACTTTCAATTGTAAGTAAATAATATGATCGTTCCGTACAGAATCAGTCAATCATTCAATCGGCTACAGGATTGGACTATTATATAGTTTAATGATTTTTACTAATTAAAACAAACGATTGTAAAAATTAAAAACCTTTTTAAAAAATATTTGTTACAAACTTCATATCGAATTAAAATTATTCTTAATTTTGAGATTTTAAAAAATAAAACCAGGTTTAAAAAATGAAAAGATGATTTAAAAAATAATTATCGGAGAATTCCTTTATAAAAGAAAGATGGAAATTAGTTTGAATTTAATTTTCATAAAAATATTTTATTGTGCTATTATGACTGATAATATTGACGACACTAAAATATTAAATTATAACTATAATATTTTGAAAAAAAGCGTATTATGAAAATATTTAAATGATTATTATTTCATCACTTTTAATATATTTTGGTAATTATTTTTTTAATATTAAAGGTTTATTAAATAATATAATTTGTATTAATATTTAAATTTAAATGTCTAAAATAATAAAGACTATTTACTATTAGTGAATGAGGTTTTGTTTTTTTATTTATCAATTTTAACATATTATTTTTAATATTTATCGATTTATTGATTTAGTAAGGATAAATGATGCTCTGGCAACTTTATATTTTTGTCACGATTTTCAAAGCAGTTATTTATGTTTGGAATTAAGTTAATTTGTAAATAAATTTCTTTAAAATTAATTATTAAATATTATTACATTTTCTATGTATAATTATAGAAAGAATGAAAGTATTTCAATAGGGTGAATAATTATTCGACCGGTGCCTAATGGCATAATTTTCAATTCATCATTCTTCTTCATTTAAAATTTGATTATTGATTTACATGAATGAAAATTATGATTTTATATATATAAAAATTTTAAATCCTGATATTTACATTATATTAATGACATGTCTAGATTTCAAAGAAATGATTATTCGAAAGCGTTTGTTATTTCATAGTTTAAGGAATATTTTGAATGGTGTTTACTGTGTGTTGTGTGGTATGTTGTTTTAGGATTGTGTTTCTCCACCCAGATGGAAGATTGATATTTTAAATATTTTAAAACGTCGGATTATTTAATCAATTTAAAATGTTTAAATAACAATTTTAAAATTAAATTAAAACATCATAAATATTTTTTGAAAATAATTAAAATTGTTTTGTTACTGATATTGTAAATAAATTGTAATTTAAATGTTTTTAAAAATTAAGATGTTTAGAAATTGAAATTATCAATCAAGAACGAGGGCTAGTTACAAAAGTTTTGCGCAGAACTGTCATCGTAGCGATTCAAGTTGGGATAAAAATGAATGTATAGAAAGTCCAATTAGTCAATTTTTAGAAATTGTATAAATTTTGTGATTCGTTTATTTAGACGGAATTAATTTGTCTATAAATAAAAATGTAAATATTATTGATATTGTAATTAAAAAAGTCAAAGTAATTTGTACACATGGTGAAGAGTGCAATTTTAAAGAGTCCAATTAAAGTTTTCTTTGACTGAGTAATTTAAACGTTTTTGACTTTTCAACAGTAAAGAAGAACGTTTTCAGTACGAACTAGTCTCAACAGTCACAAAAGAATTTGAAACCTTTTAAAGAAATGTTGATATTGAAATGTGGAATGGGCAGTTGAGATCATAAAATAAAATAAAGACTCTGCATCTCCAGCATATTACAATTTTTAATAAAGATTTTATAATAATATCTTCGTATTTTTGTATTATACATCATCCTAATTATTACCAGTATCATCAATAAACAGAGTTTATTTTCCAAGAATTAAGATAATTAATATCCGAAGTATATCTTAAATATAATATTTTGATATTTTTTTTAAATTCATATTTATTCATTAAATTTATTACTTTTTGTTGTTATTAAGGACATTTTTAAAAGATTTAAAAGAAACAAATTTTCTTTATTCATATATAAAAAAATAAAATGATATTTTTCAATGAAATATATTCAAAATATTTTCTACTAAAAGTATTATTTTATTTATACAATTAATAAAATTATAAATGAAAGATAAATGGAGATTATCTGTGTCCAGGGAGTTTGCGTTTCTTTTAAAACATTATTAATATTTTTTGAATATATTAAAATTAGTTATTATTAGCAGGACATTATAATCGATTAAATTTTGTTATTGAATTTTCGTAATATTTAAAATTTAATAAATTAAATTATATAATAGATATAAATATTTATAAATAAATAATTCATGTAAGATCTGATTTAAATAAACAAACTATTGTTGTTTATTTTTAATTTATAATTTTATTAATTGTATAAATAAAATAATAGTTTTAGTAGAAAATATTTTGAATATATTTCATTAAAAAATATCACTTTATTGTTTTTTATATATGATTAAAGAAAATTTGTTTCTTTTAAATCTTTTAAAAATGTCCTTAATAACAACAAAAAGTAATAAATTTAATGAATAAATATGAATTTAAAAAAATATCAAAATATTATATTTAAGATATACTTCGGATATTAATTATCTTAAATAATATTTATCTTAACAAATATTTTTAAAAAAAGGTTTTTAATTTTTACAATCGTTTGTTTTAATTATTAAAAATCATTAAACTATATAATAGTCCAATCCTGTAACCGATTGAATGATTGACTGATTCTGTGCGGAACGCTCATATTATTTATTTACAATTGAAAGTAAATAATTAAATTAATGTTATTTTTTTGCAAAAATAGTTTTACGACTATCTACAAAGGTTTAAAATGTATTTTGCAAGTTTAACCCATTTCCGCTGATGTTATCGACTTATTATCACTTATTATGTGTTTTATAAATATTCTTATAGTTTCTTTTTACTTATTATAAAAAATTTAAATTTAAAAAAAATTTAACACCCAATTCAAAACAATAAATAATAAATTATAACTACAATTTATAAATTAAAACAGAAACTTTCAAAGACGAAAATTTAGCTACCTTATGATACATGACGAGTCTTTTTCTAGGAACACAATAATTTAGAGAAATTATTGAATTAAAATAAAATTGTAGCAACAAGCAAAGACCAGCACACCGGGCTAAAACTCTCCAGTAATATATATTTTCAATAAATATTATATAAACATGGCATTAAATTTATTTAATATTTTTTTAAATATTATATAGATTTATTTTAATTTTAGATTTTTTTATAAGATTTATCGTTTCATTTTCAAAAATCTTTTTGAAATTGTTTAGTTAGGGAAACATAATTTAATACATGTGAGTTAGGAAATGTTGATGTGTGCGAAGAGTAAGATGATGAAGAGATATATGACATAATTAACCTATGAGATAATTACTGACAGTATGATGAGAGTTGTAGTGTGTGATGTGTATGTTGAGTATGTATGTGAATTTGTTAATGTGTATGTTGAGTATGCGTGTGAATTCACCAATTAGAAAGCTTCAGAAGTCGTGTAATAGTATTGTTGCGTATTTCCCCAGATGACGTGATACAATAACTATAAATGGACGGGTTGTGTGTTTTAAAATACAATTTGTGATATCGTTAAATTATTTAATTATTAATTATAGTGACATGACTAACAATACACATACATTCCTTTACCTTAAATCAGAGGTTCCCAAACTTTTTTGGCCTACCGCCCCCTTTCCAGAAAAAAATATTACTTAGCGCCCCCTGAAAATTAATTTCGTGGAAAATTAATTAATAAAATTAAATTAATTAAATAAATTAGAAATTAATAAAATTTTTTTTGAATCAACTTAGAGGAAGTAGATCGGTATCAGAAGGGATGAGCTATTTTTAGAAAGGGCTCGCTCTTATTTTTTTCTCGAGAATTGTATGAACTAGTACTCTAGCAATGTGTCACTGCGACTGACATAAAAAACAAAATAATGTTAATTAAATGGTTTATTTTATAGAAAAAAACAACAATATTATATGAAACCATTTATTTTAATGAGAAGGATGAACCTGGTGTGCTGCTATCAATTTAGTAATACTCGGTTCTATTTTTGTCAGCAGTAATCTTAAATCACCGCGATTGACTATTTGTAATTGGTCTCTTTTTTTTGTTACTAAATTGGTTACTGCACTGAATCCACGTTCCACTAAATATGATGAAGGAAATGCAATTAAAAACTTTTGAATTACAGCCAATATTTCAGGATAAGCAGTACGGAACTCCTTTTGCAGCCAGAATTGTTGGTAGCCGCTTTTGAATTTAAATTTAAATTCATCATTTGTAGTTACTTCTATCAGTTCTATTTGTACCTGTGGAGATTCTTCTGCGTTTGTACTTGAAAAAGGATTTAAAATCCAATCAGGTATGTTCATATTCAAAATATCATCAAATCGCTGAATAAAATCTGAAAGGAAAGCATCCAAGTGCTCACAATAAGAAAGTATGTCTTTATCTTTATTTTCTGTTCCTGATAAATTTGGGAACTGGCTGAATTCCCCTCGTCCAAAGTTTCGTTTGTACAGAAGAAGTTTCAAATGATTATATTAAAGTAGCAAAAGGGCTGCCAAAAGGACCAAGATCTGAACCACTACCACATGGTCTATTTTCAATTATAGATGATAGAATTACTACAAAATGTAAAATGAGTATTAAAGAAGGATGAGTACTAAATTTTGATGATAAATCTAGAAATAATACACACGAGTCAGTAGCTGAGATAGAAAACCAACGACATTGACAGAATTCAGTAATGCACAGACAAGTGACACGATTTGTCCTTGCTGACGAAAGAATCAACTATGCACACTAGAACTGTAGAAAACGCTGCTATAAATACAGCAGTAATCAGATGACAAAACGCACAATTTTCTAACTAACGATTTTAAGACGTAATTTGACGCGTAACAACAACACAATCTCAGTCAGACAATTTTCTATGAATTATCAAAAACATATTAGTTTATCCAAGATAATGAGCCAATTAGAGCTTCTTTTCACAAAGAAGAATATTACGCATATAAAAATTTTAATTTTTAAAATATAGTTCCATTTGTAATTTATTTTGATTTTGAAGCATGGAATTGTAAAAAAATTGAAGGTAATGAAAGGGAAACGAGGAGGCATGGTAACAGGGAGAAGTGATCAGTGCACTTCACTAAGAAACGCATGTATGTGTATGTTTGACTCTATGAATGATTGTTTGTATGATGACGTATGTTGTGTATGGGATGCTGTTGAAAATATTCCTCAAGAATTGTGTATATTAGATGGTAAAAACGAAATACACAATGAGAAATGTGACAGTTTGATCACAGAAAAAGATGAAGAAAGAAACACAGGTATATTGAAAATATCAAAGTTTAAAATATCAAAGTTTACGAAGAACTGAAAGGGAGACCTAGTATAGAATTTCAAATGAAGAATAAAAAAGTACGATTTCTATTGGATACAGGAGCACGAGTCAATGTAATTAAAGAAGACTTACTCAAAAATATGTCAAAATAAAGGAGACAGAAAGACGTATATACTGTGCTAACGACTCGGAACTAGTAAATTACGGATTAGTACAACTAAAGATTACGATTGAAAGAATACAGAAAACAGTGGATATTTTGTGGTAAAATATTTGGAACCCGAAATGATTACAAGAATAGAATTTCTAAATAAATTCAGCATAAAACTAAAGAAAGAAACATGATACAACGAAAGAGTGCTGGTAATACGCGATACTTTAACTGACGGAGACAGACTTAAAAGAATAAGGGAAATATACGCAGATAAGATAGATAAACCATTAATGAAATTACTAATATATTATAAAACGATATTTATGGCGGACAAATGAGATATAGGGAAGACCACACTAACTAAGCATAAAATTGAAACGCAAGGAGAACCAATATTGGTAAAACGGTACCGACAGCCAAAATACTTTGAGGAAAAACTAGATGATATTATCCAATATGATATTATATTAACTTCCAAGTAAAAATTTGTAACCATAAAAGGAACGACTTACTGTTGTCGATGGGACAAAACTCCACTTAATAATTTTAGGAGTGTGAAATACAAACGAATTGATGAAACTCTGAACTAAGTACATCACCATTGTGTTTATAAAATTTTCACGTTATATTCACTAAAGTCGATGATTATATAAAATTATTAATTACAACGAAAATATTATGAATATTATTATTATTATCGCTATCTTGTATTATTTTATGAATCTTCAAAATCTCATTGTTTTCGTAAAAATATTTTTCTCAATAAAAAAGATTGATGGGAAATACTAACTTACTTTTATATTGACATAATTTTAGTTGAGCAAACAAATCGGAACTTACTCTTTCTAAATTAAACCTTCAAACAACAAGACCCACAGATTCATTGGATGTCAACTGCTCATTTCAGGAACTGACAGAGGTATAAGATTTAGTCTGATGCACGGATTGAATAAATGATTCTACATTTCAGCGCTTAAAGAATCCGGGAATAAAATTGGCCGTGTGGCGCCTCAATCAATGCTTCTTTGGCGAATTAGCCAGTCACAATTTGATTTGGTTTTAGGATTCGAAGGTGGACCTATTGCCGTTGTATACGTCCTTGTGAACGAAAATGGAGATTTTTTTAAATGGAGTCGCAATTTAAATTGCCTCAAAAAACTTTCGTAATTTGACTTCTATTTAAATTGATGAGATTTTTATTCTGAATTGTTTTAAACAATTATTCGAACAAATTTTCCTTTTACACATTTCAATTATTTTCAGATGTCATTTTTAAAACTTTTCTTTACTAATTTCTACAATAATTTTATATAAAAATCATTTTAGTTTTAAAATGATTTTATTTTAAAAAACATTTATTTATTCTTGAAACAAGATGCCAATTTTTTATCATGAACAAATAAACGCCATTTAAAAATATATTTTGTGATAATATATTTCGACGGAATAACCGTCATCACCAGATCATCACTGATTATGTTCTTTTTTATTGCTTTTATATAAGAAATGAATGATTATGTAATCAATTACGTAAGTCTAATCGAAAACTTAACAAATTAGTTGAGAGTACTGTTTGAACATTGATTTTCGGATCACAAAATCTCATCAACAATGCTCCACATGACACTCTCCCAATAATTCTTGAAATACTTGCATAAAATATTAGAATCATTTATGCTCATATTACAGTGACACGTTTTTTATGCTCAGCAATATCACTCTTTCCCCTCTTTGACTGTTTTCTTGGACTATTGCAGAGATGACGGGTGGTTTCTCTGATAGTTGTTGCATTGCACCCATTACATGTGTATTGATAAACAATGTCCGAACACAATCGTAAATGAGTATTTGATTTATTGCAAGACACATGACACTCAACTTTAAATGATTGAGAAATAATTTTTAAATTTATAATGTTATTTGTTGATTTCAAGATCGAATTCCTGAGGTGTTTAAACCCTCGAGTAAGGTGAGCGTAGAGTATTCACAGGTGTAAAGCAGTTTTCAATGATTAAACTATTAATTTCTTCAATTTTGATTTTTTCCTTTTCTATTATTTTATCTACAGTCTCACGACTGAGTCTGTCTATGATGGACTTAGAATAACCGTTATTATTAAATAACTTGCTCAATGTATCGATACTTTTAATAGATTTTGAAAACGTAGAAGAAAGAGACAAAGAGCGGTATAACAAACCTTTGGTCATACTCCTTTTATATTTAAACTCACAAAAACTGTTTATGGAGGTGCACTAACCAGTCCAAGAACACAGTCAAAAAGGGGGAATGAGTGATATTACTGAGCATAAGAAAACGTGTAACTGTAATATGATCATAAATGATTCTAATATTTTGTGCAAGCGCTTCAAGAATTATTGGGAGAGAGTGTCATGTGGAGCATTGTTGATGAGATCATGTGAACCAAAAATCAATGTTCAAACAGTACTCTCAACTAATTTGTTAAGAGTTTTCGATTACACTTACGTAAGTGATTACATACTCATTCATTTCTTATATAAAAACAATAACAAAAGATTTGATGTATTTTTATGATAGATTATGATATATTTAGATTATGATATGAAAAAGGATTATTTTAAATTTAATTTGTGATTATATTTTAAATTAATATTTTAAATTTAATAGTATAAAAGAACGTTTATTTTCAACAAATGACAAATATCATTACATTTTTATTTTGACTATTCTAAAATTATTTGTTTTTGTTCAACAAAGTTCCAATTTTGGTAGAGGATGATTTAGAAGATCTGAAGTTGGATTTGTCTCTCGACGCCTTCTCCAGTGTGCAGCAGCAATCCGCCAGTCCAGCAAGTAGTGAGAATGATTCGATTAACAGTTGAACACGAAAGAGTTCCTTGTTGCAATGGCTGAAAAGTGAAAAAAAGGAAGTGAAAGAAAAAACTTTCTTTTTACAGTAGATGCGCAATCAGTGAAAGCTGTTGAATATATAAAAATGAAAACAAATTATAAATTTAAAATAAAAGATAATTTTAGGTATCAAATCAAAAAAGATTTTCCAGATAAAATGGTTGGAATTTTAAATATTTAATTTCATTTTTTATTTAAATAATACAGCAACTTATAATCTTAAATCTTATTTTCTGAGAACTGTTTTATGCATTTAAAGTTAGAATTATATTCATCAGTTTAATGTGGCGACCAATATGGCGATCAATTGAGTACCATAAATTACAATTAGAGCCTTTCAAAAAATCGCCTTTTTAACATACTGAGTGAAAAGTGATCAAAAGGAAATGAGCAAACCAGTGAGTAAAGCTGTGTCCGCCCAATTCAAGGCAAAAGTAAACGTATGCGGCAATTTGAAAATAACATATTTTTAAAACTTGACTGTACTACTTTGGTAACTAAACATTTAAATAAATTTACGTTCTGTACTCATTATTTGAACTTTTTTCTTTTATATTTTCTCCTTGGTGGACTCTTGTTACATAAGTCTCTACGCGAAAAAAACGTAATATTGAGTGTCGCAATATCAATGAAACTTATGAAAAGAAGAACGTTCTCAAGAGGTTTAATGATAAACAACTTGTAATTGATGCATGCTTTTTTTAAATTTAAAAATGTACTGAGCATTCTTTATCAAACAAATGAGATAACTCAATAAGACAATGACGTTCCACTAATTGCGACAATAAGAATAACTTATTTAAAAATGACAATTTATAACACTATGGGATCTGTTTTAGTGTGTATTATGTCGTTACCAAAATTAAATTTGAAATTTCTCCTTCAGCGTTATAACGGCGTACTGTTAAAAGTAATATTATCTTCGGTATCACCTACTCTTCCCAGCATGCTTACAAGTAGGCTTGTTTCTTTATATAACCTTAACATTTCAGCATATCGTGTGAGCATCTCAGCTGAAACAACGGACACTCTCATTGTTTCCGAATTGTTCGGAAGAAGCGAGCATCTGGGCCCATAGAGATGCTCTGATAGAGCCAAAAATGTCTCGGCATTATAGAGGTCACATCCCCCAATTGTTAATCAATTGGAGTGCTTCCACGAAATCGAATAATAGAATTAAAAGTAGAATACCAACAAAATTCAAGAGGAACCAAATTAGCCTGAACTTTAAAAACACTGTTTATATCTTTGATTGCACTCCAGCGCCTTTCATTCATCATGTGAGAAGTGGTTGCAACGTCTATATCAGAATTCATTTTTTTAAACACCAAAATTTATTACTATAACAATTCACATTTCTAAAACAAATTTTCCTGTTAATTTAATTTAATTATCT
>MQRK01183886.1:45569-61596 GCA_001938485.1 Girardia tigrina | reverse complement strand
ATGAATCCACTTTTCATCGCCAGTGACAATACGATGTAAAAACGGTTTCTTTTTGTGGCGATTAAGCAGCATTTCAGACATGCAAAATCGTCTCTCAACGTCTCTCGGCTTCAATTCGTCTGGCACCCAATTTCTTTGTTTCTGAATGTATCCGGCTGCTTTTAAACGTTTAGAAATGGCTTGTTGAGTGACTTCCAATGTTTTTCCAAGTTCTTCTTGAGTTTGACATGGATCTTGATCGAGTAATGCCTCCAATTCTTTGTCTTCAAACTTTTTTGATGGACCTGATCGCTCTTTGTCTTCCGTGTCAAAATCGCCACTTTTAAATCGTGAAAACCACTGCTGACATACTCTAACCTCTGGAACATATTCAGGATAAGCTTCTGAGAGTAAACGATGTGCTTCTGTTGCACTTTTCCTTAAATTAAAGAACAAAAGCAAACCTCCCCGCAAATGCTGTTTTGTTGGAACGTAATTTGACATTTTGACTGTAATAAAAAAAATTTGTGTGTTTACTAAAATAGAGCTTTGGCGTAGAGCTTTGAATTTGTTGTTGCGAGCATCATATTTACTTCACCTGAATAGGCTAGCGCATTTAACTCTGCATCGTAGTAGACCTTTGTACCAAACACGGCTATTTTTCCTTCAGTTTCCGCATCATATCTTCCAATTGGTTGCAGTAGACCTCTGCTGTGATCGGCAAACCGGGTTTAATGAAGTTATTTAATGAAGTACACCTGCGACAGACCCCAGTGCACTCAGCATCAGCATTTTTTTATGAATGTTGTGTTTTGTATAGTGTTGTGGTGCTTCATTCGTGTACACCCAGTTTGGAACAACCTTTCCTCAGAAGTGACAGTTCGATTCAAAAATTGATCGCATTTATAACCAGAAATCATCATCAAGCAAGCATCCAAATGCTTGTGTTTCTGCTTTTCTTTCAACTTAAGTGGAATTCACTTATCAAACATTTTTTGTTTACCAATTTGTGCCAAGTAATTAAATATTGTTTGCTTTGAAACAGTAAACTTTAGGGAAAATGATGAGCCCCTTGTGATGAATCTGACTCCACAGTTGCCTTCAGTGCGGCATTGTCTACCTGCATTTTATGGGTGAACCTTAGACTCATTATTGAAGTTAAAATTATTCACAAATTTCACAAATTTCTTGTACCAATTTTATATTGTTTGCTGTGTAGTAGCATTGTATCAGAATACAATATTGATGTTTTGCATGGTTTCTGATGCTGAAGTTCTACGTTGAAACTCGTATTTCATAATATTTCGAATTTCTGCTTTTTCAATTTTTTAAAATACTGATTATTAAAACAAGTTATCAATAATCTTAATTAATTTTTATTGAAGTGTTCAATAGCAAAGATATTTAGTACCCAAACAAAAGAAACTAAGCAATACAAAGTTAAGTCATTCTTAAATTATAACTATTTGAATTTATTGTAATAATGTCTACAAATTTCATACTTGACAACCTAATAGAACCATATTATTCTCTCTCTCTCTCTATATATATATATATATTACATTCTTGGTGTGACTTTTCTTTGAATTCAAGAATGATCTTGATTGTGATTTATTACAACACGATCGGATTTAGAATTAGATTTTATTTCACAGAATAATGAATTAAATAATATCCTTTTTAAATTTATGAATTTATGAAACAATTTCGCTAAATCAAAATATAAGTGATTTATTAATTATTTAAAATAAATTACAATTATTAAAAAAATATTTAAAAATAGATAATCAATTAATTAAATTATAATTTATTAATAAATTGACGATGGGAAAATTATTTATTAAATCTAAGTCAATCGAAAATCAAAAGGCATTAACAAAATAATTTTCATTTTTCTTTAATTCATCAATTTATATTTTTATTATCAAAATTGGGGAATTTATTTTATTATTTTCTTATTTTTGCCGACTCATAAAAATTGATTCAAAGAGAATATTTAATCAGATAACCATGAATAAAAATATTTCAAGTAATCATAAATAACATTTTTAAGGGATTGAAATAAAAATCTAAAAAATATATTTATGCAAAAATATGTAAAATGATAATAATATTACAATCTTTACAAATGATACATTATTGTTTTAATTATTTGTGAAGAAGATTTATACTGCAATCTTTATCATATACATAAGGAATCATTTTATTTATTTTTATTTTAATGAAAATTATTTAAAAAATTTTTTTAAAATTCTATAAATAGTACATACTAAAAAAATAATAAAAACATATAAACCATCAATCAAAATCCTATGTTCACTTTTCTGTATTTCATTCTGCTTTAATTTAGACTTATTTGTTAATATTTTTAAAATATTTATTGCTCTCAAAATAATTAATTCATATTGTAAGAAAGCGTACTTATCGATTCTGATAAATAAACTTCCTTTTTGTTAAGAAAATTTTAAAACGAATTAATAAACCAAACAAAGATAACACTAATATTATTTAACTGAATCATTCACAAAGAAATATGAAAGTAACAGTGTATGTAAAAATACTTCTTATTTTGAGGAACAACCAAAGAGACCGAATTAGTGAAACTAATCGAGTTTAAAGCGGTTAAAAAGTTTAATCGGGAAATTGTAATAGCAGAGATTTGATGGGGACTTATTTTCCGATAAATAATGGCAACAGATCGATTATTGAGGAATTGAATTCTACACATTTAGACCGTATTAAAATCAGAAAAGTTTAAGTATTTTGTTTCTCGCAGAGCCGCACGAATATAAATTCCGAAGTAAATAATTTATAATATTAATAAATCAATATCCATTAGGGATATAATATATATGATATTTGATACTAACTTATTTGATATATTAACTTATTATATAATATAATTATAATAAAAGCGAGCTTGGACTTTTAAATTTTTTAATTCTTTTTCTTGATCTTGTTAAGTTTCTAGAGTTTCTAATCGATCATATTCCATAGGATTAAACCTTTCTTGAAAATCTCGAATGATTTGTTTAACATTTCTAATGATACGCTAGTCTTCCACAAACAGAAAAGATTTAAAAATGTGTTTATAGTGCATGGGTCAGCATACATATTTTAAATTGTTTTTAAAAATTTTTATCACAGTACTTTTACAGTAGGGACTCACCAGAACAAATACAAAATTTGGAAATCATGATTATTAAGCAATTTGAATAATTATTACCACAAATATTAACCGTCATCCAGCCGGCAAATTTAACAATAATATTTCGGCCTCCTGTCTACACCTGTAGACATCCATGAAATAAGGCTTTATGTAGGAGAAACTTAAGTGAAACAATTTTATTTTGCCCTGTGAGGAATGTTTTGAATTGTGTATTGATATTGTGCATGTAGAATGTTGATTTGGATTGTGCCTCTCCTGCACAGATGGATGATTGATATTTTCTTTGATTCCTACTAATTAAAAATAATTTAATTTAATTTTAAAGTAAAAGGATTTTAAATAATTATTGAATGTATTATTTATTTTTTAATGCAATTTAAAATTTTAATATATTAATTTAATATGTTCTTTTTTTAAAAAATGTTTAGATTTAATTTCAACTAATTAAATTCTTTATAATTAATAATTTTTATTAACAGATTTTCATGGATTGATAATAATTAGTTTGAACTCAGAAATAAATTGATCAAGAGAGATGTCAAATAGTGAATGCGCTTGTGATATTAATAAATGTTGTAAACCTCATATTGATGTTGTTAATATGCCCTATTAACAATCAAGATCAATTTTGATCAACCTTATGATCACTACAGACATTTGAAATAAATGTCACACGTCACCCGAGTACATTTTCTGCATTTTTCTTGTTGATGATTTGACCATAACCAGACATATCGATTATTTTTGTAAGACGCAAAAGCTAATTCACGATGAAAAATTTTGGCAGGCGATGAAAATAATTATTGAAATTTTACTTATTGATTTTCAGATGTATGATAAATTTTTAATAATTATTAAATAAGTCAATATTTGATTGTTTTGCATCGTAGTCATTAGTAACGCATTCATTTTAGTTTGTCTACTGGGGTAGACTTTTGTCCGAAATAAGGGGCCCCCGTGAGTAAAAAAAACTTCAAAGCTCCCTTAAACATGATATTTTCGCAAAATGATCGTCAAGATTATATAGACATGGAAAAGAAAGATTATGAAGATATTTCTAGTGGAAGGAATTGAAATTTGAGGCTTAAGTTACATTGTCTACTGGTGTAGATAGGAAGCCGGTTAACGGTTAAAACATGAGTTTACAATCTTTTTCACACATAAACTCTTGCAGTTTTGTAAATAAGCTTTTTTCATACTTGTAATACACATAATTGATCTTCAAGTGGATACATTTGTGGTGCACCCCATAAGCTATGAAACATCAATAGAAAACATTATCTGATTAAAAAAATATTTTCCATAACAAACAGGTCATTGTCAACATTTCTCTAAAAAATTCCGTTGACATAAACACATTTTTTCAGCGTACAACAAGATCCTGGAAAATTCCATAACTCTTTTTGTGAGGAAATGTTGACCACTGAAAACTCTCTGATGATGATTACTATTACGTTGATAAGTATATTTCTAATATGAGGAAAAATATAAGTATTATTTAATCATTTATATATAGAGGGGAATGAACTAACCTACTTAGGCTAACTAAGCCTGATACCAGTGCTTCTAGAAAATTCCTATTTGAGATCGATCTCATTCAATCCCCTACTTATCATTACTCACTTGATAATCTGATCGACCTTGTGAGAACCACGGTTATTTAGTATTTTTAACTATTGTAATTATTAATAATTTCAGAAGACTTCAATTATTTGAAATATTTAGAATGACGAAAGGTATTGAGTTATGTTTAACTTTTACAGTTTCGTCAATACTTTCAAACAAAGATCAAATGGTTTTAATATTTTATCTGTCATCATGATTGTTAGGAATTTAAAAAATGTTAGGAAAAGTTTTGAAATAAGGTTAAATTAAGTATGTACAAATTAAAATTTAGATAAATTTTAATGTCAAGTTTGAAAAAGAAATTTTTAAAATTAATAAAATCTACTAAAATTGTTAAGAATTTTTGAAATAGTCTAAAATATAATTTACAAATTAGAATATATAATTTTTATGTGTAACGATTTTAAAAATTAATATAATTAAACGAAACGATTAAATATTTTAAAATGTTATCGTAATTTAAAATTGATTTATAAAATTAAAATAAAATCAAATATTAATATTAAAAGTATTGTTATTTATATCGGTTTAAGATTTATAAAACAAATTGTTTCTCAAAAAAAAGTTTGTTTAAATATTAGATTTAAACATTTTTTTGTGTGGATAATAATAAAATATGGATGTCTGCAGTAAGTCTTAGTACTAATTCTGAAGATCTTCCAAGAACATCTAATAATAATGATGAATCTTTCAAACTTCAAATCACCCATTAGGCAAAGTGTACTGAAATAAAAAAACTTTTTTTGGTTAAACTAAACACAAAGTTTTGATAACTATCTCTGACACGTTTATTAGGCAACCATTTTAGTATTGTGTACCTCATGAAGTAAGAACAATGTCCGAGGGGGCAATATGTGTATTTCAACGTTTTTTAATAAAAAGTAAAATGTATTTTTGTGTTTAAATATCGAAAGAAATGCAACAAAATTATTTTATTTTTAAGATTTGTTTTCCTATATTTTGTTGTTTTTTTGTATACAATACTCAAGGATAAGAAATTTCAAACCAATTTTCTTGGTTTAGAAAGTCTTTATTTACATAGAAGCACCTAGCGACAGCTATCCTCACTATTGGTAGTACATAGTGAGGCTAAGTGTTCTTATTCGGCCTGATGTGTGGACTCAGCGCAATTACTACCCGACGCTATTTTAAACGTCTATAAAAGATTTAATTTTTTTCATAATTTTGAGGTGATCCATGGGGTGGCATGTTTCGGCAGACTTTGATACCAGAGATTGTAGATATAAGAAAAATATTAAAATATTTGATAACAAAAGATAATTTAATTAAAATTAATTTATCGACAGTGAATATTAATTATTGAAAATAAATATTTATAGGATACGTAAAAATGATACAAATTTTAATTAATAATTGAAAATATACAAGTGAACAGAGCTCGATTACTTAAGTGTAACATTTCTTAAATTTTAGGTTTAAGAAAATTTTCGACTTTTATTTTTAATTGTTAGAATTAATGTATTATATGTTTTGTTGTTACTTATCTCAACTTAATTATTGTTTTTAATTACTGTTCATAAAATTTACAAACTTCATTAATTATAAAATGAAATCCGCACGATAATTTTCTATGAAAAACAAAACTCATCCATTAAAAAAAAATATATTTATTGTCTATATATTTCGACGAAAAACCCGTCATATTCAGGTCACCGATTAATAATTAATTCACCTGTATATAAATACGAAAAATGATGGTTATGTAATCGATTGCATGAAATCACGCTAATCAAAAATTCTCAATATGCTGGTTAAGACTGCCGATTGAACATTGATTTTAGGGCAACTCGACCTAATTAACAATGCTCCACAGACACTCTCTCACAATAACTATCAATATGTTTACACATTTTTGTATTTATATACAGGTGAATTAATTATTAATCAGTCACCTGAAGATAACGGTTGATCCGTCGAAATATATTGTCAATAAATATTTTTAAATGGATGAGTTTTGTTTTTCAAACTTCATTAAGCTATATTTTTGATTTTCTGTTATTTTGTGAAGAGTATTAGCATACATGAGATTTGAAATTCAATATTAAAATATTACTTGCACGACAGGATTATAGGTATTAGCATAAATAATCATATTTCACAACGAAAAATATTTTTTGGTCGTCATTTAACTGTCATTTATGTTAGTTTGAATATCACATGGAAAATTAAAGATGTGAATAACAGCTGTAAAAAAGTAGATCAAATATTCACAGATGAAAGATTAGATAGATCTAAAAGGAAACGGCAACTACCAGAACATTTAAAGTATTACGTTGAAGATTCTGTAGAATCTGGGTGGATTGTAGATTAATATTTATTTATTAATATTAAGTTTTACAAAATATTGAATTAGTTTGAATCGACTGAAAAATGTATGGGTTATTTTTTTAAATATAAAGATTTTAGAAGTCTTTTCTTGTATTTGATTGCATGTTTAAATTTGATAATTAACACCCAAGAGTAATTTAATTCATTTTTTTATACGAAGAATCTGTGATGAAGAGAATAATTGAATGAAAATGGACGAAAAATTAAATATCATTGTTTAACTGAAGTGGAACTACTGCGTAATTTAAAGTGCAATTGTCAGTGAAATTCATTATATATTTATCTTTCGTTGGGTTTAATTATTTTTCAATTGCAGAATCGTTAGTACTCTTTTTTTTTCTTTAGGATTTTTATAAAATTATATTTTCGTTTTATATAATAGAAAAAAAATTATTCATTCCCTTTTTACCAGCATTATGATAATCGAATTTCCCAGGTCAGATCTAACCGAGAGGTGAGGACCAAAACCATGACCTTCCAGACATAACTCAAATTATAAATTTGGCAATTTAATATTCACGATTTAAATTACTTAATTTAATTTTCCTGAATTTATATCACTACAAAACAGGAAAAACTATGGAGAGATATATTATACATCAAATTACCATTAGGAAACAATACGGGAGGTAGATCTATAATATTTTATTTTTTATAATTGGCCTACTAAATGGTTATTATTCATGAATTCTTAATTATTTAATCTTTTGTCAACTCTGACATATTTTGAATGTATTCAAAAGGGTCAAGGGCGGATCCAGAGGACAAGTCTGAGGGGTTAATTGTTTATAAATAAAATTACTAAAATTATAGGAGTCCCATTAAAGTATTTTATTATCAAAGTACATGTAAAAAAACCACATTTCTGTTCGGAATACTTATCGTTGTCGTTGATTGGATTGAATTATTCGCAGAGTACAATACTTGAAATTGGAGACAATGCACATGCGTCTCAGATTTTTGTTGTTGTCTCTGAGAGCTTTAATGTTTTGAGTATTGTTTCATTTTCAGTCGGCCAGAAACCCAAGTAACCTACCACAATGGTGCCCAGTCAAACTGCCTATGCTTTGCAGTGCTTTTTGGCCTCCTTTTTCAGCTTTTTATCTCGCCTCTTTGTCTTTTCTTGCTTTTTCTTAAGAGTTTGAAGTGTATTGTACGGTATTTTGACATCGATTAGCTAGAGATCTTTTGTATCTTTATTGAATATTTGTAAGTCAACTCTGCTTTTCGAGTCAGACCACGCGCACTCACGGTATTTATTTATTTGTAAGAATGATTTTTCCGATGGTATTGTTTCCAAAACAATTTGCATCACCGTATTATTTTGGGCAATAATCATCGCACTATTTCTTTTACAGATACACGAAACATGTATCGGTGTCTCTGTCCCTTTGTCGCACGCTCAGCAGAGTGTTTCATTGCATGGTTGTCTCGGTTTGTAATTAGTTGAGAGACTATTTGTTCTTGCACAGTAAAGAAATCGTCATTCTTTGTTTGTAATGTTTTCACTGTACATGACTCCAACAGTATCTTTGTTGTTTGTACTTGCAACTGCAGAAATTTCAGCCATCGTTTGGTTGATCCAATTTGTGAATTTTAGTTTTGCATACAAACGATGGGACTGGGAGGAGATTGAGTGGATGGGAATTTTAGAAATCAACACCGACTCTGTATTTATATTGATCTTTAAACAAATTCCAAGTTCGGTCGTGGTGAATCTTGCTCGCAACCAAATAGAATCAATATATTTAATTCAGTTGCGAATCCTTGTCTACCACGATTTGTATCCGTTCTCTCCATCGCCTTGGTGTAACAACTCTAGGCAACCAGAGAGTGTCCAGTCTCTATCAGTTTTGTTGTACTTATCTAGAATTTTTGCTAATTTAATTAGTATTAAGTCCTGAGATGTTGAATCGAACAAGTGAGATTTCGAAATACTTGCACTATCGATTGCATTGTATATTCGTCTCTCACTGACGCAAGTCCAAGTCCTCCAAGATCCTTATTTGTCTAATAGTATTTGTTGGAAGAGTTCTGGATGTGCCATATATTTGTTTCAAAAGTCGTCGGTATTCGATATCCAAGTTGCTCTTAAAAACTGACTTTTTCTTTACGTGGCGTTAGAAGTTTGTTAGTTCCCCAGAAGTAAAACATTGATTTTTATTACAAGATAGCAAACTACTTTTTGCAAAATATCGACGCATCTATACTCAAACACTTTAAAATAATGTACACGAATATAAAGATATTTTAATAAAAATTGAATTACTATTCTTTGCCATTTTTATAATTTTTAACTCCATTAATTTGCAAAACAAAATAATTTCTAAATAGTTTGACTTGGTGGATGATCACAAATTCTAAAAAATAATTATGATTATCAGATAAATTAAGAAAAATGCCTATTTTAAGAAATATAAGTACTTACCTTCAGGTAATATCTTATTTGTAATTATTCAAGACAAATGCCAAACAACTGGTATACAAAACTATTATTGTTCTCTTATCACAATGTTATATCCGTACAATAAACTTTAAAATTTGAGTTAAGTCTTTTACATGATACTTACATCGCTTTGAGTTTTAGTTTTATAGTGAAATAACCCTTAAAAACTAAGATAAGAAAATAAAATAAGTGTGCTCTATTAACATTCTGCATAGTGGTTAATCAAAATTCTTACATTACTCGACTAGCTCAGCACCGCTCAGGGTTGATTTCATGTTATGTATATGTCATACGTGTCTACTCATGCGTGTCTTTTCTAATCAATCTAATATTATAAAATATAAATAAAATATAAATAAAATGATAATAATATAAATAAAATAAGTGTGCTCTATTAACATTCTGCATAGTGGTTAATCAAAATTCTTACATTACTATTTATTTATGATACGCTTTACGATTTTCAACTGTCTCTAGTTCGACAACAGTTGAAGATAGACATATGGTCTATAGAAGAAAAAGTTCTTAGATTTAAGTTTTTTTAAGTTTGGATTTAATTTCAAAAAATGCAAAAATATGTAGGACATTCCAAATCAAAAAAATGTTATTATTTTTGTACATCGTATATAAGGAAATATACCTTGGTGTAAAATAACATTTAATTTCTTAAAACTTTTGTATAAAAGTTTTTTTCTACGAACTTTAGTTTTCGAAATATTTAGCCGTCCCCATAATTTTAGATCACCCTGTATAAAATAGAATATTTCTAAACAGGATTTTTAAGTACCTTCAAAAAATTAAATAAATTATAACATTTCTATTTCAAAAAACTACATTTTTGACCATAACGTTTTTTCTAGCCTGTATGTTTCTACCAAAAATTTTGGTAACTTCCTTGTAATATTCTTAAGCTGCGTGCAAATTTAATTGTTCTATGATAAATAATTTTTGAGATAATGGACTAACAAACAGAATGTTGTGAGTTTCTACTTAAGAAAGAGTAAACGTTTGGTATGAAATATTGGTGTATTTTCTTATAATCTCTCTAAACAAAATAAGGTCCTTAGAATATGATCTTATAGCTCATTAGACTATTGAACTCTTGGGAAAGTTATTAACTAAAAAATGAAACGTTAGGAACCGCTAAAATTTGAGTTTTCTTTGCCAAAGCCTCCAGCTACAATGTTTTATGTTTAAATTTGAGATTCCTGGGTGGCGGGAGGTAATTTGAATGCAAAAGAAACACACAAAAATGATGACATAAAAATGTTTATAAATCATCAAATTCTGCGTCAGACAAATGATCAAATTGGTTCTACCGAGCTTGAGCCTCTTGTTTCATTGGTATAACTCAGGTAGGTTTGAGGCTAGGACGACTCCAGGAGGGGGTAATTACCCCCTTTATCCCCCTGGATCCGCCCTTGAAAAGGGTATAACCTCAGTTTGAAAAGGTCTAGAAAAGCACTTCAATACATTTTATAAAGTCGTGACAGGTTTACTGCATGTGTTCTATTTAAGTAAAATATATTTTAAATCTATTAAAATCAAATATAAAATACCAGGATAAGATTTTGGCACCATATCGCCATAACCAACTGTTGTCATTGTGACGATGGCCCACCACAAACCATTAGGGATCGACACGAAATCATTGTTGGGATTATTTGTAAATCTCTCGGCATAATAAATCAACGCAGCAAAAACAACGATAAAAACCACTAGAAAAAATACTAATAAAGATAATTCCTTTGCGCTGGCTTTGAATGTCAATATTAATATTTTTAGTCCATAAATATGACGGGTCAACTTGAACAACCGCATTATTCTAATAATGCTTACAAATTCAATGAATGAATTTGTTGAGACATTGAGGTAGAATAGAAATAGGTCAATATAGAAGGAAATCAAAGCAGCTATGTCAATGAGATTTATAAAATCTTTGAAAAATCTATGGATAAATGGTGAAACGATTAATCGTAAAATGATTTCGGCACTAAACCAAATATTGCAGAGAAATTCTGCATAGAAAAATACTGGATGATAAAAGGTGTCCTCTAAAAGAAGAAAGAAATCGTTCGTTGAATTTGAGCCGTTGACGGACATCGTGATCAGCTTCGGAGACTTGAAGTTGGGATTCGTCTTCAGACAAAAGGCAACAATTGATATCAAAATAAATGTAATACTGAGAGTTGATAAAATCTGAAGAAAATAACCATAAATATCTCGGAAAAAAAGAATAAAATATAATCTATAGAAATAATACCTTTTAAAAAATTATTTTGAATATTTAACACATCTAAGTAATTTTGTTGTCTTATTCTTTAAATTATTATATCGTGCTATATCTTTCTAAAAATGTTCAAAATTCAAAAGGTTTGTTAAAAATAAAATGTTAAATTAATATTAGAAGACAAATAATATTCGATGTTGGAAAGTCATTTCTGTAAACAGGGAGTTGAGCAATAACCTTCCTCCGTTTGACATTTAAAACTCATCCTTCGTTGTTGTAACATTAAAATATGTCTTATTTTCCCATTTTTTTCACATTTCCTTTACGATATTGTTTTTACTGTTTATATTAGCTCACTTCCTATACACGTATGTGTGTGTCGAAATTGTTAAACGATTTTTCACCCACTTCTCATGGCTTGATTGAACTGAATTTGTGCCAAAATGTGTAAGTCGGGTGAGAATACACGAATCGATTAAAAAAATTTTTATTTAAATTATTAATTAGTCTTTTTTTGCAAAAAAAATTGCGATTACCCCCTTGTGGTGCTTCTGTGGAGTGAATTAAAAAAATACACCATTCCATCAATTTTATTAACAAAATACAAATAATGAAATGGTAGTGTTTTAATAAACTGTTGTAGTGTCACAAAATTAAATTAACCTATTTGTACTCCGTATTTCTACGATTTAATGGAATAAAACTTCATGTAAATTTTTATCGATTTTTTTATTTCTCTCTCTTTTTTTCTATCTGTCTCTGGTAACTCTCCATAGATATCGACGTGTAAGAATACCCTCGGTAAATCAATCGATAAATTCGATAATGATTCCCATCGGTCGTTCTCAACCTTGACGAGTGAAAATGAGCCCCGGAAATCGATAATCACTGAGGATGACGCTAACTCAGTTCCGGTAAATTACAATGGGTAAGCACAGTTCCACCTCAATCCGGAGAGGATGAGTCCCCTCACAGTTAAGTGACCTGGAGCACGCTAACCCTTGCAGCCGTCTGAACTACACTCCTATTTGTTTTCTATTTCTAAATTAAATAGAAGACAAAATAAATTCTTATTTGTAGTATTTATATTTGTCATAAGTTCATGAAATTTTAGTATTTTTTTGTAATAAATACATTTTTGATTCCTTAACAATTACAGTTTATTTGGTGATATACAAAAAAAGTTATACCAAAAAAATTTGATTTTCTGAACTCCAAGTATTTTATTCTTTTAAATGATTTTCTGGTATTAAAAAACAACTTTTTTTGGTTTCAGGTGTGAAAACAGCATTTTGATGTATAGGCTATCCAAATCAGCAATCAAGATCGAATTATTCGGTCTCACATGTTTGAATCGGGCAGAATAGTTCGAGATTCCACCGTGATCCCACAGTTGCAATATCCTTAAACACGTATTAAAATGCCTTCCTTAATCGGCCCGTCATTTTGTCACCCTGATCGGCTCCATCGGACAACGCTAACTTGAAATTGATTAGTGTTGAAAATTGAGAATTTGTTAATCGATTTTTGAGGAACTTAAAAAATGGTTTTTAAAAAAAGAATATTTTGATTTTACTAATTTAATATGATATTCATGTTGCAATTGTTTAGCCTTCAATCATTACTCGTATACAATAATCCATTAATGTGAACTTTTCTTCAGAGAATAATCAATAAAAAAGTTTTGCAGACTACAAGTTTTTTACAGGCCGTATCAGGAAGTCAAAGAAGGGCGAAGAAAAAATATGCAAAACTTGAAGTGTAGTGGAAAGTTAAGGGAGATCAAGTCATTGACATTTTTAAATGAAATCACTCATTTGTCATATTGTTAATTAATATTGTAATTTTTATAATATTGTAACATAATTATTTTATCTTAATTCATAAGCCATAATTTTAATTCAGTCTTGGGCCATCAGTGATTATAGGTGTCTTAAAAATAGTTTGTTGTGAAAGTTATCGAATTTAGTACGAATTATCGTAAAAATAATTGTTTTGATTATTTTCAATATTTAAGCAGGTGTGATGAATCATCCAGTTATGAATTGTCTGGTGATGAAAAGTTATATAATCCAATATCCATTGCTTTACTGAAAAAATAAGTTTATTGAAGTAAAAAAATCAATACAAAATACAAACATATGACGCTAACAATAAAAATATGACTATATATAATTAAATTATACTTTTCACATATATAACTGTTATGAATTGATTAAATATATAGTTAAATATATAGTTTTTAATAATTCGAGTAATAAAAATATATTTATTTTATAAAGAAAAAAATTGATTATAATCAATGTGAAATAAATATTATTTGACTTTTAATTTTATCTGAATATTCTGTTTCTTTGTGTCAATTTTCTTTACTTGAACTTGAGATTCTGGAATGTTGTTTAAATGTATAAAAAATGAAATCAATAAATTTCAAATGACCTTCAGTGTAAACTGTGTTCTGTAAATTATGTTAAATAAACGATTATTTTCGAGTTCTTCGAACGTTTTATTGACAGATAAAACCGGTATCAAATTACCGGAAGCGAATTTAGTCGGTTTTGTAATTTTTTCACGAAATTTTTATTAAATGTCAGAAAAATTACAATTTCAAACGCTTCATCCATTCAAATCGTCATCGACTAAATACGCGAAAAACATCCTATATAATGCAATCGATTGTCGGGCCGGATTATTGGCGTCGATCGCCAACAACGATGTGAATTTCTGTTATCTCTCCTCTTACGAGAGAGTGAGTGTTGAATCGGTCGACTTGAAAGACAAATTCGTGAGTGTCGATCCGATTTTCTCGATCAAATTCCAGTTGAATGTCGCCTGGATCGAGTTCCATTGCAATGAATCGATTCTGCTGGACGCCTTGGTGACCGATGATGGTCGATTGGTGACTGTCGGGCTGTTCCATGTCGAGAGGTCACTGCTGGAGAGTGAAGAGTAGAAATTTTGTGAATTTAACCCGAGTACCGAGAGCCAATTGGTCGATTTGCGGTGGCATCCAAATGAGAAAGAGTCGTTTTTAATGGGTTTGAACGATATGGTCTCACTGTGTTGTGTGAAAGAACACAAAATCGATATTATAAATCAGAAATCGAATGCGTTTTGTGTATCCTGGAGTCCGAAGACATCTCTATGGGCCCAGATGCTCCCTTCAGTCGGACAATTCGGAAACAATAACTTTATCAAGACTTAATTTTTAATACTATAAATATATAACACAAGTAAATACTCTATATAAGCAACAAAATAGTAATTATAAAAATAACAAGTAGAATTTATTAATGCAATTAAATACAATCGTTTAATAAAAAAATATTTATTTTTATATTTTTAACATCGATCGTAATATTAAACGAAAAGAAATTTGAACAATATTTTTTATGATATTTTTTGTTATGAATAAATAAAATAATTTTTAAAAATGTTTTTTTTAATATTTTAAAAATCTTTTTTCACGATATATACATTTAATAAATTAGATTCAATAAATGCCAAATAAATTTCTTGAAAAATCAAATCAATAAATTGGCATTCTTAGGAGAATTATTTTCCTCTGAGTTGCTGCAGTCCAATTTTGTAATAGGAAAATATTGTTATATATATAATCTTAAAATTTATAATTAAATTTTAAAAACATTTAGCCAATTATTATCGAATAATATCTTAACCCTTAGTAGCCTGATTTACGAAAGTGATTTATTTTTAATATTACTGTGTTTGCAATATGTCATAGATAAAATAATATTAATTTAATATTTTTAATTTCGTTGGAAAGAATATTATACAACAGTAAAATACGTACAGCCAACCTATAAAAAAACTAATAGTAATGTGAACATTCGGTTTAAAAGATTGGTATCAAAATTAAAACTCTAGGTTATTAAGGGTTAAATAATTAAAATAAATCCACAAATAATTCTCTTTAAACATTTTATAAAACTAATAAATATTAAATTATCATTGCTGATAATAAAATACAAAATTCCGAAACATGTTGAATAATCAATTTCTTAAAAAGCTTTTACAAAATTATATTTCATATATATATATATATATATATATATATATATATATATTGAGTCTTGTGAACGCAAGTTTCGTATTTCGAAAATATAATTTGATTAAAGCTTTTTTAATACAACTATTGGACATGTTTCGATTTTTAAAAAAATCATCATCAGCAATTTTCTATTGAATTGTTTGAATAATACAATCT
>MQRK01183883.1:44673-57395 GCA_001938485.1 Girardia tigrina | reverse complement strand
ATCTAAAATATCAATTTTCCATCTGGGTGGGAGAAACACATTTCCAAATACTAAACTCAACATACAAAATTCAACAAACCAATTTCAACATACCAAATTTAAAATATTCCTCACAGATTGAACGTAACTATTCATGGAATGTTAAAAACTCATTAGCAACATTTAAATGAAGATTGTATAACAAATTTGAATGATGAACAGTGCTCAAGCAAACATTAATTTTCAAATAAGAAAAAATTGGAGGCGATTTTTTTGAATTACTAAATATTATGTGAATGAAAGTAATTGAATGCTGATATTCAATGTTTTATATTTCCAACAATTTATTTTAAAGCAATTTCTTTTTAACAATAACACCATTTGAATTGTATACCTACTTAATTATAACAATTTTAAACATTAATGTTCATGAATGTTTGAGTAATTGCTTCTGGGTCCGATTAACTAGAGGTAATGAGATAATAGTTAACTATTTTACACAAAATTATATAATTTTAAAACACCATTTTTAGAGATCTACAAAACTGTAATTACCAGTTTATCCCCCGAAATTAATTATTAAAATGCTTATATTAACACTTTCTATATATATATACAGGGTTGTCTACAGTTTTTTTCCAATGGATTTGTCGTTGTATCTCGAGATCTATGACCGCTAAGAAATCCAAATTTGGTGTGCATATTGGATTATTAATACACATTATAACTATCAAATTTTTTAAGATCTGAAACATGCGTATATAGACTGTTCCATCTTTCTTCTGAAGAAGAAAATACACACAGGGTATATAAGAATTTCCCACTTTACAATGCCATGAATACTACTGATAAAATATTGCAGGTGATTTAATATTGTAGTGAAGTTTATAAGACTTTACTTTTAATTTCAGGTTCGAAATCATGGAAATTTTAAAGCAAAAAAAAATAAAGAAAGATAAGCTGTTTCTTTTGCCTTGGTTCATTATTACTAGTCATTTAACATAGATTTTAAATTAAAAAAATATTGCAGAAATTTAAACAAATTACTTGTTTTTTATGAAAATCAATAATGCCATTCGAAAAGCTAAATTTTATTCTCACGATTTATTTTGGAATATTTCCCACCATCTTCAGGTATAATTAAAAAAATTTTGCTGTCTTGTATAAATATTCGCAAATTCGGCAACAGTTTGCTGAAATAGTGTAATTGCCGAATTCATGGACTAGTCAATTTTTGCCGATTTCATAAATTATATGAAAAATTTTCATTTTAATATTAAAATTTCTCAATTTAAAATGAAAGATCATGTATTTAATATGAAAAAATATGTATTTTTTTCATAATTTAATATTAAACATGTAATAATTTATGTTATAATTTAATGTATTTAAAAATGAAAAAATATCAATATCATCTGAAAAAATAAATTAAATTTGCAAAAAATCTTAATTTAATATGCAAAATAGATTTGAAATGTAAAATTTTTATTCATAGTTATTAAAACGTCTTCCTTAGTGGGAAGGTAAATTGCAAAATTATGTATTTTAAAAAGTATTTTTTTCATATTAAATTGATATATTTTCATATTAAATTGATTTTTTCATATTAAATGTTAATATTAATTTCATAATTGAATTAAAATTTTTTTTTAAAAATTGCCTATTTCGTGAATTTGGCAAATCGGTTACCTAATTCGGGAATTCGGCAATTATACAAATTCGGCATAACACACACTTATCAAATTGAAGATTATGCAATTACCTAACTTAATAACTAACTAAATATTTTTAACAAAATGGAAGAGAGACTTTTTTGGACATTAATGTATGGATTAAGTGATTTAAACAATTAGTCCCTGTAAGAGACCATTTTACAATAATATTTCTTCTTATTTTTAAAGTGATCATATGTTGCCGTTTTTATATTATTTCATTTCCCTTCATTCTAATATTGTTTTCACGGTGAAGATTGAGAAGAATGGTGTTTTACCGTTTTTAGATTTGTTAATATAGAGGAAAGGTAGCTATTATGAAACAAAAATTTATAGAAAGAAAACATACTGGGTTATATACTACTACTAACATTTTTGTGAACGCAATTATAAATGAAGAATGATACAATGTTTGTAATTCATATGGTTGTCTCTGTCTTCAATATATGCAAAATCAGATGCAAGCATAGATAAACTAACTAATGAGACAATAAATAAATGAATTAATAAAAAATGGAGAGTAAAGACGAATTAAAAACTGATAAAGTATCCAATGGAGACTCTAATATTGGATATACACTAATTGTTCCTTATTCAGAAGGTTATAAAAATGTAAATCGTCTATTTTAAAATCAATCGATAATAAAAATTTGAAGTTAAAAATCATTTATAAATCTTATCAAATTCAAAGTATGTTCAGCAATAAAATTTCCAACTCCTTTGAGTTTATGTTTCAATCTTGTTTATCAATTTGCGTGTAATGGGTGCAACGCCACATACATTGGAGAAACGTCTCGTCATCTCTGTAAACTGATTCAGGAGCATGGACAATTGGGTAATGGTAGTAATATTGCTGGACATATGAAAGTTTGTAAATCGGAAGTGAAAACAACATTTTAAAATATTGCGCAGTAATTTTAAAAATAATTTGGAAAGAACTTTTTGTGCGGCATTATTGATTAAATCACTTAATGTTCAAAGTAGTCTCTTTCATTTTGTTGAAAATATTTAATGAATTATTATGCAAAGTGATTATATAATTATCAATATATATACAAGACAGCAGAATTCTTGTTAATTAAGCCTGTAGGTGGTGGAAAATCCCAGGAAATATATATCGACGATTAAATTTAGTTTTTTGAATGGCGTAATTGATTCGCATAAAAATTCGCCACTATTTTTTAAATTTTTAAGTGTTTTTCATGACAGAAAATATAAATGGTGAAACTAATACGTTGGAGTTGACGGTAGAACCAATTAGTTGTGATCAAGTTGATCAACACATAATTCATATTTTAAAAAATTCTCCATTTATTCAAATAATAAACGATAAAAAATAATTGGTTTAATGTCATTTAATCATATTAGTTCAAAACACGAAAACAAATTGGGCGACAAATTATTGTCAATATGACTGTTTCCCAATTATCGTATACTTAAATGTCACACCCGAAATCACGAAGCGAGAAATCAGTATGATATTTCATCAAAAATCACGACAAGAATTTGAATTATTTATTTTAAACAAAGTGTATCCTATATTATAATTTGCCTACGAAAATCAATAAAAATCTCCAATGTGAGTGGCTGTCATGGTAAACACACCACACGAGTTGCTGTCATGGTAAATACACCACACCGATGACTCATTAATTATTTTACCAACAGCCAATCAAATTTCTGAACGCCCCTCACAATTATTTACCTTGTGAAAATTGATTAATATTTATTGAGAAAAATTAGTTTTTCTAGTTAATTTTCTTTAATTGAATATCGTTGTTTTAATCGACTATTTGAATTATTTTTTTTATCAGATAATTTATCTAATTATTAAACAATTTTCTCTTTCATCAACAAAATAAAAAAAGTATTTATATTATGATAATTATGCAACATTTTTCTCCAGAATAAAAAGCATATGTTACGAAATTGTATCGAAATTTTAAACTAATCTGTCGAGTGTTTTTGTTTCTATTTAAAATTTGCTTATAATTTTTATAAATAGATAATTGTGGAGTCTGATCTAGACCGCGAGCAAGTGATGCAAAGTAGGCGTTGAAGCGATTACGATACCGACCGCGCTAAAAATAAAAAAGGCAAAAACAATTCTCTTGAAAAACACAATTGATACACATGGAGATGAAATAAATAAGAATTCTATATGAAATCATTGTTTTTGATGTTTTTTGTATTGATATATTATTTATAACTTTTATTATTATTATTGTGATGTATTACAAGATTAAATTAATAATTTCGAAATTAATAAATTGAATTATAACAAATTATAAATTTGTTGATTACACAATAATTCAAGATTAGGCATGTCTCTATGCATTTTATTATTTTCGTGAACTATAATTGAGAATCCTTCTTGATCTTCGAACATGGCGACAAATATCTTCAATCACATAGTCCCAGTAACACACAATGGACAACAATATATTATTGAATTTATTACTGACTGTAATAGTTTCTTTGAATTTTTGAAAATCGAGTGCGAAATCCAACATTTATTCGTCGAAGGGTTGTTGGCAAAGGATTTAATAGCAATCTATGAAGTGGTGGATCCAATGATTACTAAATTTTATTAGTGGTTTTTCAATGACAGTTGTAACTAATTCAGGATTTCATCAATTTATATAACTATGATAAAGAAAGTGATCCAGTGGCATTGTTATTTCAGAAGATTGATGAAATGATAGATAAATCATTGTTTCATAAATAAAATAAAGATGAATTAACTTCCCATGTTATGGTTCATTGTTTGAAATATGGGTGTTAACACTCGTACATTTGAAGCTGCTGGAGGAGATCGAGAAGGAGAAGAAATTCGCTAGAGAAAAGAAAATGGAACTACTAATTGGAGGAGACTTAAATTGCAGGTTGAAGAGCACTGATTGTCATACTGAAAACCCTACAGATCTTCAATCCATGTCTGAAATTGAAAACTGAGTGGTTTGCTTGTCTGGGACATAAATAAAAGTGCTTTATGATCGATACGAGCCAAGAACTTTTTTTCCATACAAATAATGCTTGAAATACAGCATGTAATCTCTTAATGCTAGCAATTTCTTTCTGGTAACATAGTAGCCCTTTTCATACTCACTTAGGGTTCTTGATCCGTAAGCTATCACCCGTTCCGATCCATCTTCTTGAATTTTACTTAATACCTCTCCAATAACATTGAAGCTGGCATCTGTATCTAGCACCATTTTTTGGTTAATATTAGGGAAGCATAATACCGGACTTGTAGAAAGACTTTTTAAGTTCATCAAAACTGTTTGCACACTCCTGTGACCAGTAAAATTTCTCTTTAGCGACACTGGCTGCATATAAAAGCTTTGATATTTAAGCAAAATCTTTGATAAATCTCCGGTAGTAATTGGCAAGACCCAAGAAAGAACGCAATTGAGTTGCACATTTTGGAACCGGTGCTTCATTAATCGATTTGATTTTATCTTCACATGTTTCTATTCCTTTGCTACTTACTATAAGAATCGTTAATGTAGTTTCGGATCACTATAGACTATAACAACAATGTAATCAGTACCAATTTGGCTTTCGATAACAGATAGCGATAAAACAACTGATATGATTAAATATTCGTAAATTTTATTTAGAGCTTGAAAGCTTAATAATAATAATTACATAATATTTATGATCAATTAATTGATTGAATCTTAAAATTTTAATTTGACATTGTTTAAATATCTTTATAACGACATTATGTAGTTATGCAGATAGATAATTAATATAAATATAAATAATATAATTATAATATAAATGCCATTATAAATACAAATACGAATAAATGATAGGGGATATAATAGTAATAAATAATTAAGATATTTATATATATATATTATATATATAATATAATAATAATAATAATAATGATACAGTTAAATGAGTATAAATATTAATAATATATTAATTATAGCTATAAACATATGTTTGAATATAATTAACAACTCAACGCTTTTTTTGGTTAAATGCACCCTTCACATGAATAGAATGTCTGAGCTAAAAGATGTAAGCTTGTATAAGATAATAAAGACGTAGAGCTATTTTTATTAATATTAATTTTGTATTTCATAAATTACAAATAATTACAAATCGCTTATTAAAAACAAGTTGAATCAGATAAGAAATGAACAACATATTCTTCTTCTTTAGTGTATCGGATTGACTAGATTACTCTTGTACAATTCCTTTGATGGTTAAAAAGAAAGAAATAATTAATTAAGTATAATTAAGCAATTTCAGACAAGTCTAGAGAACAAAAGTAGTTAATTAATGATATTTTACAAAAGTAAAATGCCTTGTTTTTTCGATTACAAAAAAATAAAATAAAGTCACCTTCAGCTTTTATTATGACAAATATTTGAGTTCATTCATAGAAAGATGACGAGACGTTTTAGAACTAATAAATGATCATAAAATATGCACTTAAAAAATAAATTAATTTCTTGAATGTAAATATCAACCATTCTAGGCAAGTAAAAATATTAGCAACACAAACTCCGATGATTATTAATTCAATACTTTTTTGATAATACTTTTTTAATTATATTTTTTTATTATCGATAAAATATAACAATGAAACATGACTTCTTTAATCATCTATTGTATAAAAAACAACACTTGTATGAAGTTGAACGATTAAGTTTTTACTTTCGATTTTTTCTTGACAATGAAAACAGGTTCAGTATTTCTTTGGAAATAATAAACGGTTATTTAGAGAAAAATTCTTCGTCATTTTATTTCTCAAGTACATTGAAGTCGAAGCTGATTTTTAGTGAAAAATATTGTTCCGAATTTGAGCAATAGTTTCCAGATATAAGGTTTTTCTATTTTAATTATGTTCGTGGATTTGAGGATTCTGACAACAGCAATATCAACGAGTAAATCAAAAAAAATTTTATATCCATTCTTTATGCTGGCAGAACTTTATTTGGTCAAGGGAATGTTTTTTGTTCTTCTATAGAAAGGAAAATTACTATTACATTTATTAATATTTTTTTATCTTTACTTTTTTTGCGTAATATAAACTACTTATAATTTATAAGTAGATCCTTTTCAATTAATATTGTTCAGAAACACTGAATTTTCTGTTTTTCCAATTTTTGGACTTTAAAAAGTTTTTTTCGATTAATTTTTTACATAATCATTTATTGTCATCTAAAATGAGTAAGTGTGCAAAATTAGAAGAAAATTGATTGAGTAAAAAGCCTTCAAAAATAGGTTTCTAAATTCCATGGATGCATACCTATATAAAAAGTAAGCTAATAAAAAGAATGAAAAAAGTTATTTGTTTTCTCTTTTGTCAAAGATTTTTATGGATTTATGATAATTGAAAGGAATTCTTCACAAAATAATTAGCTCAGAGGTAGTTCGATGCATAATGGGTCACAATTATAATTGCTAATTGGTATGAGTGATATTGATTTTTAATTTTTTAAAATTAAAAATAGAAAACTCAATATATAATAATACCTAATAATTTTATCTAAATATAGTGGCAGGGTATATGACTTAATGTCAGCAATGTAATGAAAATTAAGTCGCAATCTAAGTAATCAAAAACAATTAATCTGGAATTAGATTGTCAATTTAAATTTCCGAAATTCTACTATTTACTTTTCGATTTTAAATTAATTGATTCAACTGTATCTTTTGTGATTTTATTTAAATACCTTTTGATAAATCCATTTTTAGTACTATTGGGTTGTTCGGAAAGTCTTTCGTTTTTTAATATTTGTTTTAAATGTAATTTTTTATATTAATAATCATTGACTATATTATTTATTTTAGCAGTTGGTAATCAAGGTTAGATTTGGAAAATTTTGGAATAATTAAAAACATTTATATTTGATTTTTTACCTATCAAAGATGGAAAGCCAGAATCAGCATTTACGGCATGTATTACTTTTTTACTTCCGAAAAGGTAAAAATGCTGTACAATCAAGTAGAAAATTATGCGAAGTGTATGGAGAAGATGTGTTGACATAACGCCAATGCAAAAACAGGTTTAAAAAATTTAGATCCGGAAATTTTGATGTTGAAGATTCTTCACGTTCCGGAAGGCCCGTTGAGGCCGATGAAGACATAATAAAGGCATAAAAGAAAAAACTACGATCAATTCGGACGTCTACTATCATCAGCTGGACAAATTAAATGAATCCCTTAAACACAAAAGGCCAGAATTGATCAATAGAAAAGGTGTAGTGTTTCACCAAGATAATGCAAGACCTCATACAGGTATGGTAACTCACCAAATGCTTTTACAGCTTGGATGAAACATCATGCCTCACCCACCATATTCTCCAGACCTTGCACCTTCTGATTATCATTTGTTCCGGTCTCTACAAAATTATTTAGATGGTAACACTTTTGGATCAAATGAAGATGTTAAAAATCACCTGGAAAAGTTTTTTAGCAGCAAAGAACAAATATTTTATGAACGTGGAATCATATCACTTCCATGCCAGGAAGATGGAAGAAGGTATTGGACCACAATGGTCAATATGTATTTCAATAAAATATTTATTCGTCATAAAAATTTGTCTTTTACTTTAATACAAAAAAACGAAATGACTTTCCGAACAACCCAATAAAAATGTACCATTTTTTAATGAGGAATGGTTTATGCTCATTGATGGTGTGAGGAATATATTGAATGTTTGATGTTTTGTGTTTGATTGTTGCATGTTGATTTATAATTGCGTCTGTCCTACCCAGATGGATGATTAATATTTGAATTCTTATTATCTAAAAATATGTAATGTTTAAATTTATTTTTAAATTCAAATAATGGTAAAATTTTAAATAAGTTAATTAATTTTTACAATTTTTAATAAATAAATCAAATTTATATTTTTAAAATAATTAATAATCATTTTAATTTCTATCCAATAAGTTTTGAGTAAATATTTTAATAAAATATTTATTTCCCATTTGCTAAAAAATAATAAGAATTAATTCACTAATCAATTTAGTTTAGAATGCAATCGTACGAAAGCTTTGACAAAGATGGTCTTAAGGACAACCCAAATTGTTGTGTGAATAAAAATATGAAAAGTCAAATTGGTGTTCTTAATAGATGGTATTGCTATAGATTCACATTTAACGCTATCAATTGCCTCTATATTTTTGAATAATTTAGAAAAATATTTCGAAAATTTTAATGGTGAATTACCTATATTTTATGAGATTTTGCGATGCTATTTTTCTTATATTTAAAGGTGAAGAGAATGCTTCAAGTTTTTTAGATATTGTAAATGGTCTTCATCATAATATTAAATTTATATTTGTGATAGAGAATAATAAAAAATTATCGTTTTAATTAACTAAAAGACCTAAAGATAAATATCAGACTTGAATCTATCGAAAACCAACGGATACTAGTTTATACAGTTGTTCAAAGAGATTTTAAGACACTAAACATAATAGGAACATGATTAAAGGTTAGGTACATCGATAAGGGAACTTAACATTAACCTCTGCTACATTTGATAATGAAGTCGATGAACTTTCGTCGTGGATAAGTCTATATAGAATTTTTCGTTGTAAGAGTATGATTAACTATTAATATGATAAATAATTAATTATGAATCTTTATTAGAAATTCAAATTAGACACATTTTTGCTTTATTCAAACACAATAAATAATAAAAATAATATAGATAAAATTATAATTCTATATCATTTTAGTCAGTATTAATTACAATTCTTCTGGTTATGTTGTTTATTTTTTGTGTTGTTACAATTATTTATTTATTTATTGATTATAAATATTAATGATAAATATTTAGAAAATAATATATCAATTAGGATAAATAAATTTAATAAAATTTACAACAATGTATACGTACATACAAATAATTTATTTAAAAAATATTTAAAAATACTCGAAGGATGGTCATAACTTATTTAACAAGATTGATGAATTCTATTAGAATTTACTTCCAAAGACTTAATAATGAATAAATATAATTTTTTTCACCAAAAATAAAACAAAATATTATTATTTTCTGACACTCAGAAATAAACGCGTAGCAGATTCATTATGCTAATTAATCTACATTATTTACTAATAATAACGTTAATTAAAACGTCAATTGAAACAATAGAAAGTTTATTAATAATTCTGAATATAATTTGTAGAGCTAATTCTGTGACACTTTTGAGTAGCGTGACATCAGAGACAGTCTTATGCTCAATTTAATCACCTTTTTATATTAATAATGTCGATTATTTTCGATAATTTTCGGAAAGATTTTCTAAATGGCGGTTTTTATTTAGTAATTTTTTTTCACGAAAATTTCCAACAATCGGATATTTATTGTTCTTTGATCATGAATTCCGTTATAAGTATGAAAGAGATCGGATGTTTGAAACGAAAATCATAAAAGAAGGAAGAATTATAAATCTGGAAAAGGTTGGCATCTAGAAAATTGAAACAATCATTCTTTTCTATCATTTCTTTTTTTATATAAAAATTATCTTAGAAAAAATGTGCTCTACTTGTAATTGCTATTCAATAGATCAGTTATAGAACGATATAAATATAATGAGAACCTTAAAGGGCCTTTCATTATCTTAACACGCTTTCCTAAGCCTCCTTCAGTGTCTTCTGTTTGTGGATTCTAAACTGCAGAACATATTTCTAATGTACAATATCAAGACAGAAGATAAGACAGTTACTTTGGATGAAAGCACTAATATTAAAGACAGAGATTATTCATTGCTGTGGAGAACTGGTCTATAGTAACAGACTGAAATATGAATCAAGTTTCAAGTTAGTCTTAATCAGAGCCCACTCAGAAATAATTAAAATCACTTTGAAAACAACCAGAATCTCTTCGGAAACAGTCAAACAATTAGGAAAATTTACGATTATTTTAGAAGTAACCAGAAACATTTTAGAAACAATCAAAATCATTTCGGGGATTTAAAATTTAAAATTTTTTATCGTCGCATTTAAAATTTTAAAAATGTATTAAAATTTATTTTCAACAATTTAAATATCTATTTCAAATATTTAACAAACATCATAAAGTTTTTTTCACATCTGGAAACAATCCTTGAATTCTGGCAATATATTTGTTAAAAACATTTGAAGCAAATTTCAGTTAGCGATTTTGAACAACGTTCTCCAACTTATACAACCGATGCTAAATCTAACTGAAACTTAATCATTTTCATCATGCAGGATATTAAGCAATTGCCAATTGTCGTTGCACCCAATCTTTTACACTTGACAGAGCTGAATCAATGAGTTTCATCATTGGATTGTATGGATCTAATCTAAGAATTTTATTCAGCTGAAACTCTTTTTCTTCCAAAATACACTCAATTAAACGATGAAAACGTGCATTGTCAAGAACAAAAACAATAGGTCTTGATATACTGATTCTGTCTTTCTTACACATTATTGTATTCACTTAAAACATCTTTTGTAAATAAACCTTTTTTAACTTTATAATAAATACATCCATTTGTTCCAATATTAATAAATAATTTTAAAAAATACTTTATGCATAAAAATTTAAATTTAAATAAATATTTTTAATAATCAAATATTAAAATTTTAATTTTATGATTTTAATTATTTATTTTTGTTCATAAAAAACAAAACATATTAAATAACCTCAATTTCTTTTGCTTTTTAATAATTTCAATTAAATTAATTAAATTTTTATTTATAATTTCCAGTATATAATGTTGCTTCAGATAATTGAAGATTAATTCAAGAAATCATTATGTTTCGAACCGGAAATTATGAATAAAAATTTTTGAAAAAAAATTTAGTTTCTTTTTATTTTATAATAACTAAAACAAATAAATTTTATAAAGTTTATTAAAAATAATTAATTTAAATAATTTAATCAATTATAATTAATTTATATTAATTATTTGAAACTAAATTACAAACGGTAAATTATAAAAATAAGTGAAGCATAATAAATAATCTCAATTTCATTTGCTTTTCGTTGCGGAAAATAATTGCATCATAAATTGTGTAACAAAATGGAGAAGCTAAATATATTCAATTTTAGTAACATTTTATATATTTGATATCTTTTTAATTTACGATAACTAAAACAAATAAATTTATTAAAGCTAATTAAAAATAAGTAACTTAGTTAATATTAAAACTTAGTTTAGAATTTAATCTTAGCTTCTAACTTTATAATATTTATACATATTTAACCCTTTCGAGACGGATTTTTTCTAAGTACGAATATGTTTTTTTGTGTTTTTAAAATGTTGTCAGAAACTAATCTATTGAAAAAGTGCAAATCAAACATCAAAACCTACGCAATTATACGTCACCAAATAATAAACATACATGCATTTCACTCGAATTTAACTCAAAGAACGCTTCAGTTGTGTAATTTAGTGATACGTATATGTACCGATAGTCTCGAAAGAGTTAATAACACTAATTGTAGAATAAAATGTGTAAAATTATTTCACGGATGACAAAACATGAATATATTCTTTATCATTGTTATCATTGCTATATGTTACTAGTTGCAATTAAATTAGTTCTTATACATATACGGCTCCCGATAGCAATAAAGGTTTCAATATAACCCTCCAAAGAAAAAGTTTTCCAACCCTGTCTATAATTGTGTTTTGATAAATTACTAAATATTGACGTAAATCAGTGGTTCTTAACCGGTGGTGCACGCACCCCTTAGGGGTGCGAGCTAGAATATCTGGGGGTGCGAAACTATAATTATACAAATGCACGTGCAAAATGTTTATTTAAAATAAAAAAATAAATTTAAAAATTCTAAACTTAAATTCACACGAAATAATTTCATAAAAAATTTTTTTTGAATAAAAATTTTTTAATAATATTTAATAATATTTTAATAATATTTTAATAATTTTTAATAGCTAATAGTGACTATTAGCTAAAATAGCGCTTCAGCATCTTGTTCCATTTGCCACAACGTATTTGTGTGAGATGGGGTTCTCGTCACTTGTACATATAAAAACAAAAGCTAGAAATAG